>JAABKJ010011021.1:0-10838 GCA_011634705.1 Andricus grossulariae
GACATTTGATGGAATCCACGAAAGTAATTTTTCACATAAAATCAATACCTTCTCATTATGATGAGAATGTAATAATTTTGAAAAATAAACAAAATATATCATAATTTTAATAATTTTGATGACTAGACTGTTTCAAATGATTTCGAGTTTTGATATGCACAAAAAAGTATATTTTCTTATTCTGAGCCCTAAAACAATCTTTATTGCTTCTCCTTCATTCTATTTTTCCATCTCATATGATTCAAAATGTTAATATTTCTCAAAGTGCAATGCTTCATTACGAAATTTATTACGAAATTTCAATTGAAATAATGGTAATAAAAATAATTAATTTCAAAATTTTAAAGATTGTTTTATTTGAATCGCTATCAATTATAATTATTGGTAATTGTCTGGAATCTCGGCTGTACTGAAGTTGGATTTTTCGATCTGGTTCTGTGTTAATTTTTTTTTGTATTATAAATGAAAAATTAAGAGATTAGGTTAATTTTTTTGAATTAGAATATGAAAAAGATTCAAGGTTCCTGTTCGTTAATGAAATATTACATTGTAAAAAATTTGTTGAAAGAGGAGCTAGAAAGGAGGGTTGGAAAGGGGAAGAGGTGATTTAGAAGTCACCCGTCGCTCTTTTCAGCTCCCCTCTCTCATTCCATTTTGCCCATTCTTTTTCAAACTTCCCTATTATTTTTGGGACACATTTTTACATTTTTATTAAAATGAGAAGGTATTTGTTTTATGTGAAAACTACCTTTCGCGGATTTCACTAAATGTTCACGTTCGGAGACCCCCTAATTATGAGAAAATAGGTTTTACGATGGTATCCGTCTGTCATCATTGTCATCGTTGTCGTTGACTAAAAAAAATGGTCCAGTTCGTTAACCAAGCTTTTTGGACGAAAGGTTCTGGTTTTATCCACGGAAAAAAATACTGAAAAATTGAAACTTTGATTTTGTGGTCAAACGACACAAGATACAATACAGAGCTTAATTACTACATTGTGAAAAAGGCTATTCAAAATAACAAATTTGAATTTGTGCAAAAATGAGACGATAGAACAAACTATTTATTGGCAAAATTTTTCGTCGTAAACGCTTGATCTTTAATTTTGAAAGGACTGTGCATAAATGTGGAGGAAGTACAAAGACCGAGCGCGACGCGCGAGAAACGACAGACGCGCGCAATAGGCGTGCTCAAACTTTCGAGCGAAGCGAGCCACGTACACAGCACGCGATGAGAATGTGCCCGCACAGCAGGCAGATTTTTTTCCTTTTTTAAGCATTGAAAATGCTTTAATTTTAAATATAGGGAGTTTAAAGTTATTCAATGTGTTCCGAAAACTTCAATTTCTAATAGGTCCAACTGAAATTATCCAATTTAATAGTTTAATTTAACCTTCGGAGCACATTATGGGTCACTCAGACCCTTAAATCGATTTTTGTCATAAATTTCTTTCAAGGCAGAAACTTTAGCCAAAAATAATAAAAATTGCAAAAATTTCAATTTTTTAGAAATTTTTCTTTTTCGAAAAAATGTTTTTTTTTTTTAAATGATTTTTCTCGATGTGTGAATAATTCCGATGACTTTTTTAAACTACATAAAATGATTCTACAATGTTTGAAGAATATCTAAGAATTTTTTTTAATTCAATATGACGAGTAGTTTTACAATGGCAGACCGCGGAAAAGTGCACTGGGGCTCACAGACCCACAGTGTGCTCCGTGATGGAAAAAATAGGTGTGTGCTCCGACGGTCAAAATGTATAAAATACAATTTTGAGAGAATTTCGTTTCAAGATTGTCGAATCATAGCTTTGGGGTTAACCTTGACGTTAAATCCAGAGACTCGGAACTATTTTGTATCTCTCCTGTTTTATCTCTCTTCTGTTTCTCTCTCTGTTTTGTCATGCCTGAGTGCACACCGTTAATCCCCCCGCAAACGCCTCTCACGTATCCCCACGGCGCGGCGTCAATTCTTGGAAAGGCATAATCCAGGGGAGCTAAATCCGGGTTTCACTGTATTTCATATTTAAATCTTTAGTCATTAGAACGAAATTGAATGAAAAATGTTTTAAGGATATTAGTAAGAGTAAACAAAATTAAAAAACTAAATGTTAAATATATTGTTTTCATGAAATTATTTTATAAATTTTAGGCTAATTGTTGATTAAATTTTCTGTCTGGTTTTAAAATGGCCTTAGAGTACCTTAAACCTAGCGAAGAGAGTCTATATTTGAAACACATTACGTAGCACGAGCTCCAGTTCTGAGCTTAATGGGTAAACTGAAGTTAAACATACTTTCAAAGTGGTACAACGCATACCTATGAGTAAGCTGCTTTAACCGTATATCTGTAGTAGAAAGTGAGATCTGATCCTAAATCTGTGCATTCGCAAATCTGAATAAATTTTATAATTACCTAATATGTTCCTGCAATAATTTTATGAAATGAATAGCAATATTTTTCACTTATTTATAACTCACTAAAAAATAAATCGTTTTTTAATTTTCTGGACTCATTTCAAAGCCTAAATTCAAATTTCAATTAAACCGAGGTGTTAACCACTGATGAATTCAAGTGTACACCGTCTAGTAAATTCTTTTGCATTCTTTAATTTTTCATTTAATTCTTATGAATTCCCATTAATCCTTCTGAATTCTTCTGAAATCTTCTGAATTCTCTGAACTCTTCTGAATTTTTTAAATTCTTTTGCTTCTAATCTGTTGTGGATTCTTCTCAGTTCCTTGAATTCTATGAATTCTTTGGAGCCCTTTGAATTCTTTGGAATTCTTCCAATTCTTTGGAATTCTTTCCATTTTTTGGAATTCTTTGGAATTCTTTGGAATTATTCGTAATTCGTTGGAATTCTTTGGAATTCTTTGGAATTCTTTGGAATTCTTTGAATTCTTTGAATTATTTGGAATTTTTTGGAATTCTCATAAATTCTTTGAATCGATATAAATTCTTAGGAATTCTTATGAATTCTTCTGAAGTATTTTGAATTTCTGTGAATTGATTGAACTCTTCTAAATTGTTCTGAATTCTTTGAATTCTCTGAACTCTTTTGAATTTCTCTAAATTTTTCGGCTGCTTTTATTTATTTTGCTCCCAATTTCTTCTGAATTCTTTCAATTCTTCCTAATTCTTCTGAATTTTTCTGAATTTATCGAACTCTTTTGAGTTTTTATGAATTATTTTGCTTTTAATATGTTGTGAATTCTTCACATTTCTTTGAATTCTGTTGACTACTTTGAAGTCTTTTTAATTCTTTAAATTCTAATGAATTCTTTGAATTCTTATGAATTCTTATGAATTCTTTGAATTCTTATGAATTCTTTGAATTCTTATGAATTCTTTGAGTTCCTATGAATTCTTTTGAATTCTTGAATTCTTATGTATTCTTGAATTCTTATGAATTCTTATGAATTCTTCTGAGTTCTTCTGAAATATTTTGGATTCTTTTGAAGTCTTTTAATTCTCTTGAATTCTTCTAATTCTTTTCAATTCTGGTGTACATACAAATTTTTAGTAGTCAAACCCTCAGCTTTAACCGAATTTTTCTGATTATTTCTCTAGATTGATTATTCGTGGAAGTCATGTTAGCAGTGGTAGTATTCTGTATTCATGTTAAATTAAGTAATATCAGTCACATTTGTGAAACCCATCGGATTCACAGTTTTTGTTTGCATCTCGAATTTGCTGGCATTATTCCGTGATGTGAAAATTCACACTTTCGTTTATTTAGTGAGGTTATTTACTCAGGGCATAGAGCATGATACCCTTTAAACCATCACACTCGCTATATGGCATGGGTACGGAGCCTCCAACACCAACGTAAACATACAAATACATTTCAAGTACACGTCTGTATGTACCCAGGCAAGTATTTCTATGAGGCATTCTACGCGCGCAATATGTAGAGAAAATGTCACGTTTCTCGCGTACTGTTGAGATAACCTGGGAGGACTTGATAAAGAAAAAAGGAAAAAGAGTAGAGAGAAGTCGGATTAGAGAGAAAGGAATTTCGCGACAGAGTAATCTTTTACAAGCTCCGAAACCTGAAAAGCCATGCATGTAATTCAGGAAGATCAAAAGATAATAAACTTTCTATAATGTAACAAAACAAGAACACAAGTAAATCTTAATAGAAGATTGCATCTTGTTTTAAATTTAAATGTAAAAGAATTTCAGGCTTCCAGAATCACTTAAAGTAAGATTATTTAAAGTAAATACTTTATTTATAGAGAGAGATATCGAGATCTAAAATCCTTTTCAGATATCCTTTGAGAGTACCCCCCCCCCTCGTTTTTCAAAAAATCCTTTCTTGAAATGAAAATGCGATTCCATGTTTTATTCTTCTCAACCCTTTGTGATAAGAGATCACGATTCATGTCGAAACAGTGTAGTGCGCCAGGGAATGCGATAAAAACAGTTTGGATTGGATGTCGTTGAAAGAAGCACAGAGGAAGGAACATGGCAGGAGCCCTTCAAGGCCAATAGTTGAATAAAATAATTTGGACATTATTATCTCTCTTGTATTTAACTAAGAGACTGCTCATGTATGATGGTGTTTTCTGCGGGCATCTAGGAGTGATTTCAGGTTCAAATAACGTGAATGGATATGAGTTTACCGAGGACATAACAAAGTGACTACATATGCTAACAGTTACATTAAAAAATTGTTTGAATAATTTTTGAAAAGTTTATATGTGGCGTTCCGCAATAAAAGGGCCCACTTTGCCCAAGCCAGGACGAACCCTCCAAGTTTAAAAACGATTCAATGCAATAAAAACGTATCTAAAGTTGGCGAGTACCATAGGCGCCAGTGTTAAATTTAATTTTTAACGCAAATTACACCCGCTTCCGGTTTACTCCAGGGTGTAAGTATAATGTCAGAAAATAAAACAATTGTTTAATTTTAATAAAATAATTTATCAAACCCAAATATTTCTTGGCATTGAAGGCTTAGAAGAATCAATACTGAGATAAGGTCAAGACTTATTCCTTCAAACATCTTATACTGTCATTCAATTAAAGTATAATGCTTTTCAAATTAAAAAAAATCAAACTTCTATAAAGTTCTTCTCGCGTTTGTACGTTCTAACTGATAGTGCCAAGTTCAAGCGATATATTTTGACAGTTACTTTACAAGACATAACTATATGAGAAATATTTTGTTAAAAATTATTTTAATAAAAAATGGTGAGTTTCAATGGACTAAAGTGAAATAATGTTCAGAATAAGGATTCCGATAATTATTTTCCCCTATGGATTAAATAATATTCTGCAGTGCGTTTTAAAATTAACTTAGTCTTTTAGTATATAGTTTACAATACGGTTCTCCCACAAGAACCTACATTTGCTGTCCTAATATTTTCGTTTAAAGTATATATTTTAAACCTACTTCAATTTTCATTGGAGTTTTTTAAATGAACATTTTCAATGTGTGCTAAATCGGGTAGTATAGAAATTGCGGTGCAGTATTACTGTATGATCTATAAGGATCAGATATTGAAAAATAAAAGTTAAAAAATTAAATTTACTTTTCAAATCCTCAGATGGTTGAGTATGAAAATTCTACAAATATGACCCATTCTGAAGCATTCTGCGATTCAATAATGTAACGTCAGTAAAGTGTAAAATCGTATCTTATTTATCAAAAAATATACTCATTTTTGCACTTT
This sequence comes from Andricus grossulariae, assembly GCA_011634705.1. Taxonomy (NCBI): domain Eukaryota; kingdom Metazoa; phylum Arthropoda; class Insecta; order Hymenoptera; family Cynipidae; genus Andricus; species Andricus grossulariae. The sequence goes on from JAABKJ010011021.1 coordinate 5,681, forward strand.
CCAGTGCAATTTTCCAGTGGAAGTCTCACGTCGCAGATGTGATTAAAGTTTAACAAAACATATCCGATGACCTGTAAACTTGATTTTATAAGTATAAATTTAATTGAAAATTATTCCCCAATGAGACACTCCTACGAGATATCAAAAAATTGTCAGAGTGTCGTCGGTTGCACAATATATCAAAGTGGAGCGCTCTTACTCTTTTGATATCTCTCATGCATTTTCATATTATGTAAATAATACTGGCAAAGAGTAAATCTTTACGTTTGCACAGATGTTTCGAAACACCTGCCTCAAATGATTTACATTTTTTCACTATTTGCGTGCTTTATTCAACCCATTGGATGATATAAAAATCAATTATACAAAAAATGTATAAATAGTTTTGCTATAAAAAGATCGCTGAAATCCGCCAAAAATTTGACCATTTTAGACAATAACATCTTTGAAGATAGAAATTTTTTCATAAAGCCTTAAATACATTTATTTAATTAAGGGCAACTCAAGAAAGTAAGAAAATGTAAATCTAAGAGATCAAGCAATGTACTTGCGATTGATATGAATTTTAAACGTTGCTAAAGGACGCATATATGATAAATATGATAAATTATGCAAAAAAAGTGATAATTATTAACTGTAATTTAGAAGCAGCGCTAATAAATCTATTTTCAACTATAAAAAAATATTCTGAAATATAAAATTAACAATTTTAGCCTACATTATGAATATTTTGAATCATTATTTTCGAGTTTCATCCTAAAGTAGCAATGCAGATTGACAAGACAAAAAACTTTTCGGACAGACTGTGAAGTGATTTTCAAAATCATCAACTCTAAACTGTAGAAATTGAGTCTTAATTTTTATATTTTTCTACATGATGTACGTGATATCTATGATTCTCAAATATTTAAAAAATAGTGTTAATATTATCTAGGAATTTTTCATTTTACATTTGTAAGTTGGGACGCAGTTGCGTGACAAGACATTTTGCATTCTTTTGTATTTATAATTTATAAACTATATCGGCTAAAATCTTGAAACTTTACTAAATTATGCTTTGATATAAGGGCGATTCTTCTCCTAGCGCAAGATTTAACTACGCTGTTTTCTTAATCTTCTTTCGTGATATAAGATAAAATGAATTGTATTCATTATATTAAATAAGGGTCAAAAACTCAAAACCTGCGTGATGAGCCGGAAAAAATTGCAATAATTTGTTCATTTTTTTCTCATTTTAAGAAAATAAATACGGTAATTTACAAGTACTTTTAGTATACTAATGATCTAAGACTTTTATATAATATAGTTAGTTTATATTAATTGAAATAACAAATTACTAATCAGTCTCGAACATTACAAAGCTAAGACCAGTTTATACTCTTATTTGTTGAAACAAATGCTTTAATTTATACATGTGATACTCTTGCAACTGATATTGACTATAAACAATATACACAATTAATCAGCAGGACTTAATTATAACACTGCCACATATTATCTAGTATTTTACTTAACTCATTAAAGAATTAATTGTAAATATTATCAGTCCAGTTAATGGCGACTATTTTATGCCTAGTTCAAATTCGGTGCCTGACATATATTAATGAAGTGAAATTGCACAAATACATCAGATTATTTGCAGGTTGAGTAATACAATAAAAATGTAATACAATCCTAATGCGTTGGTAATGCTCAACTACGCCATTTTCCAACATATCTACTTTTTACAGATAGTCCACGCAATGACGCACAAATCTGGAGACAACATTGAAAATACGATAAAAAAGGTATGAAATATTTTTTAAAGATTAAGCTTTTAATTTTAATAAAGATACTAAATTGGGCAATATTATCACATCAACAATAATTACATTATGTATATGGTTTTAGTAGAAAACATAACTTATATTTTGAAAACGGTACTAAGGACAGTTTGGTCAGAGATGTTTTGACTGTTTTGCAATTAATTTTCAAGATAAACTATAATATTAGATATAAATATATAAATTGCTCTTTCAGAGTATATTCATGTTTATAAATGAAACCGATTTTTTTTAAACACCAAGGACGTTAAATTTTGCGCTGTACGGATAATCGCTCATAGGTACTGTATAAAAATAATTTCAAAATGGAAAAGGAAAATAACGGCACATGTAATATTTCAGGTACACCCTCCGTTCCTTTTGAAAGGAAAAGTGAAAAACGGTTAGGGCGTCAGACTGTTGGTTTTCGCGCTTCGCGCACGATCATGTATTTACCTCGCGCTACGCACTCGGTTTTTGTATTTCTTATAATTTGTGCAAAGACCTTGTAAAATTAAAGGTCAAAGCATCGACAAGTGTAATTTTGTGATTGTAAATTCTCTTTTGTTAAAGCTCCTTCGGCTTTAACGAACACATTCTCATCACGTATCTCGTGCTTCAGACTAGATTTTGTTCACACTGTGAACTTTTCTACATTATGTTCAACACTTTTATATCAAATGTATATTACATTTATTTCTGTACCTCGCCCTGGAATTGCTTATTCATATATTGCAACATAATAAACAAATTTTATTTCTCATGATTATTCTAATATTTGTTTCATATTTTGCACTAATTTTTATTCTCAGCTACTCTGAAAAATGTAGCATTTCAATAAATTTATATTAGTAAAATTCATAATATGTATTCGCATTGAAGCAGACCTATGTTCACTGTCTTGTTTTATAATTACGAAAGGACGCATTCTATAAGAAAAATCGCTATTAAACATTTTATTGCAACTTGTGTCATTTTTTCATAAAGTTAATTTCTTTATTTTTAACATATTTTTATAACAACAGTTTATAACAAGACTTGTAGGTCTTTTTTGGTAGAACAACTTTTGTTATTTCATTTCTTTCGTCTCTTGTGTCGCTTTTCCAAAAATTTTATTTTTTATTTTTAATCTTATTTTGTACTATTGAAAGAAAATCTACTCGTTCTATCTAAAAATTATTACGAACAAATTTGTAGATCCTTTTTGAGTGCACATTTTTTGTCTATTAATTTTTTGTCGTACCTTGTGTCGTTTTTCAAAAAATTTTTATTTTATTTTTTTATTTTTAACGTTCTTTGCTACGAATCAAACAAAAACTACGCGTCCTATCAAAAAATTATTGATGACCAATTTTTTGATTTTTTGGATGACCAACTTTTGTGTATTCATTTTTTTCGTAGCTTAGTCGTTTTCCCAAAAATTTAAATTGTTTATTTTTAATTTTTCTTTTTTTTTTACGAATAAAACAAAAACTGCGTGTTTCATCAAAAAGTGGTTTGTAATAGATTTTTAGATCTTTTTTTGGTGCATAATTTTGTTCAATTCATCTTTTTTCGTATCTTGCCTAGTTTGATCGCAAAATGAACTTTTTTATTTTGTATTATTTTTTGTGCAATCAAAATTTTAATTTTCGATTTTTCGACATAATTAGAAAGTTGATATGATAATCTTATAGGGTTTTCAAAAAGCAACGTTTTTCTTCTCAAAACTTTTTTTTCGTATCGTGCGCTGTTTATCTTAAAATGTTAAGTTTCATTGGTTTTTTTTAGATTTTGAAAATGCTATAACTCTGACCATTTTTTTTCTATCGGAAAAAGTTATCAGGATAAATTGTTCATGTTTCCGATTACTACAAACAGCCGTACATAGAATTTTCAAAACTTGGAAAAAATGGCCTCACAAATTTTGAAAAGGCTCTAACTTTTTGACATTTTGTCCGAAATAGCTGGCTGACGAACTCGTCCTTTCTTTTCATACCTTTATAAAGTATGCCAAAGGGCAATCCAATCGGATAATTCCTTCAAATATTATCGTGTTTACAGACTACAACGAGGACGAAAACGACGACAACGACAGATAGACACAGATGTAAGAACTATCTTTCTTACTCAGGGATCCTCAAAACGTCGGTATTTGATGGAATCCGCGAAAGATATTTTTCACATAAAACAAATACCTCCTCATTATGATGAGAACGTAATAATGTTTCCAAATGAATTTTACAAACACTGATTTCCAAATAAGCGATTGTTTTTAAAAACTGCTAATTTCTCATTCCTGTTTTTAGTCTAATCTTAAAAACGGAATGTTTTGAAATGCACTTTGCAATTAATTAAAATCCATCTCTGTAGACTAGTAAAAACGGGAGTGCTCGCAATTAAATTGGAGAGACAGCTTGGTGGAAAAGCGTTGAAAACTCATCTTCTTCGTGATGCCTAACGTACTTCAACTCCACAACCTTGTCGTTTTTTGGCGTACGAAATTCGTAGTGGTGGTTGGAGAGCTCGATTCAACTCCCATCTCATATCATACAAGCTGCCGAAGCAACTCTCCTCATGTAGGGGGGGGGGGGGAATGAAGTGAGCTTCAGCTCTACAAAACTTCCAGATGAGATTGTTTACTTTTTTCAATGATCATGTCGTATATTCTACTTTCCATTAATAGCCGACTATTGCATCACGAATTTCTGTCTCTTTTTACAAATATTGGAGAATACATGCTTCTTTTCGCGAAATAATTCATTATGTGTTTCAAGATCCCGTTCTCTGGTTGCCTAACGTGAAAAAAAGTTTCAATCATTTTCAATTTTAATGTCCATTAAATTTAAATTCTCACAAGGGATGCTTAAAAACGGAAATTTCAGTACGTAAAGCCAGATTTTATCGGTAATATAGAACCCACTCTCGAAAATGGAAAGCAATCAATCAATGGTTTAACAAATTATTCAACATTTTCTTATTTACATATTCGATTGACAATACTTTTTCCACTAGAAAAATTCAGTCTCTCACTTAACATTGTGGACATTTTTGTCATATTTTTTTTTACAAATTTTGATAGTAAATTTAGAAACAGCTAGAAAAGAGTATTATGATATTCATTATTAATTCATGTATAAAAACGATTATATAATATATATATATATATCATTGAGTCATTTCCCTTTCGGGATAGGTGTGAAGAGCCTCACAAAGTTGTTATGTGTAGTTCTCCACTTAGGCCCATTAGTATCCAAGGTCTTTGTTTCAGGTGTCATTCACGCTACTCACATTCTTTTCATAAACTATTTGTCGCCACACTTTTCTGTCCTGGCATACTATTCTAGCTTCCTTCACGTCCATGCATTTTTTCATGC
>JAABKJ010011022.1:0-10838 GCA_011634705.1 Andricus grossulariae
ATATATATATATATATATATATATATATACCGTGCTCCATGTTCCGTGTACATACACCAAATGGTTCCGTTGTTGCTTTGTGGGTTAGACGCGTCCTTGATGCTTAAGAGGATGCATCATGCGACCCTCCGTCTTCCTTCGGCGTTCCGAGTGTTTGCACCAGAGTGGTTCTCTATTTTTCCTGCCTTTGTGCAATTAGTCATATGCTTAAATTATTCTCGGCAAGAAAGAAATCTTTTTATATGATTGAAATTCATCTAATTTGTATTAAAGTTTCGTAGGTTTCGCCTGAAACCCACAATGGGACAACAAAGTTTTCTGGTCAAAGTAGTCTAGAGCTTACATTTATCATCCGATTTGAGCATTTTATTTTAAATGAAAGTTAACTAAATTTGAAACAGATTTTGGGAGCCGATTTTAGAATTTTTATTTATTTTTTATTTACCAACACTGTTAAACAATTTTTTGTTATATAAACGATCCTGTTTTTTTACTACACATAGTTATGTGAAACGTGATGAAATCAGTAAAGACACTTCATACAAATAAAATCCAGCAATCTTATTTTTTTCAGTAATATATTTTTGATACAGATAGCACTGAAGGAAAAAGTATATAATTCTAGAAATTAAATTACAATTATGACTCTGTTCGTTGTGGGATTTTTTATTCAAAGTATAATAATTTGTATGATATTCAAACAATTAAAGAATATAAAGAATCCAATGTAATTATTTCCAAATAATTTGCAACGCATTCACAACAAACCATTAATTAATTAATTAATCGTGTGCGATACTGATAGTAATATGGATCATGGGGGCATAATGAAATACAACGTAGATAATTATAGAGATAATAAAAATGTTGAATCACTTATTAAAAACATTATTCGGAAAATAAAATGGGTGAATTGATAATGATGAACAATGTTAAATGTAAATAACTAAAAAATAACTAAATAAGGAAAGTTTGCAATTGCGAAAAGAAGAATGTCTTAAGCATTCTAAATAATAGATTTGTAACTGAAAAGAGGAAAAATTTTTAAGAACATAGTGATATCAAAATGTATATGTCTGATTAGTAATAATTCACTGAAGAGGACTTCCATATGAGTTGAAACGTCTGATTAAAAAACACATTTTTTATTTTTGGACGCTAAAGCCCGTACAAAGAAACAGCAACTAATTTAATACCAGTGGGTCAATATAAATCCCCACCATGAGTTTAATATTCAGCAGATTAAAATATTTTTTACAAAAATGATTATTTTTACATTAAAAACTGAATGAATGAAAGTGCTACTTAAAGTTTAACAGTACTTGGAAACTTTATTTTTCAAGTTTTTGTTTTGAATATACGTCAAAACAATGCGATTTGGCTATTTGAAAAAAATGGAAGTTAAGAAAATTTTGAACAGATTTTTGCGAGCCGATTTGAAAATATTTATTTATTTGTTATTTAACAACGAAGTGGACACTTTTACATTTTTTTATAAAGGATCCTATTCCTTGAAACTACTTAAATTATGTAAAACATCATGAAATCTGTGAAGACACTTCTTTACAAAAATATTCGGCATATTAAAATGTTTTCAAAAAATTGTTTATTTTTATACTAACAAATTAATAAAATACTTGGATTATATTTTTCAATTTTTTGTTCGAAACATACGTAAAAATAATCCGATTTGAGTATTTAAAAAAAGTTCACTTTTCGAACAGATTCGTGGGAGCCGTTTTTAACATTTTTATTAATTTTGTATTTAAGAACAAAGTTGACATTTTTATTTCTTATTTATAAAGGAGCCCAGTTTTTTAAACTACTCATAATTATGTAAAACATCATGAAGAGATTGCTTACAAATAATATCCAGCAGGTTAAAATGTTTTAAAAAATTATTTATTTTTATATTAACAAATGAATAAGTGAAAGTGCTACGTCAAAATTAAAGATACATGGACTTTATTTGTCAACGCAAGTTAACTAAATTTCAAACAGATCTATTGGAGCTAATTTTAAATTTTTTATTTATTCTTCATTTAACAACAAAGTTGACATATTTTATTTTTTTATCCCCAATATATTTTTCTCAGCTACTTATATTCATATAAAACGTTATGAATGTAGTAATGACACTTCTTACAAATAATATCCAGCAAATTGAAATATTTTCAAAACAATTGTTCTTATTTTATATCAAAAAGTTAATGAATTACTTCAAGATTAAATATATTTTAAGACTTCATTTTTTAATTATTTCCAGAATATACGTAACAGCAATGCTCATTCACTATCTTAAAAAAATTCAAAGTAATTGTTAATTTTTAAAATAAATTAAAAAAATAAATGCATATCTTAGTCATTTTAGGCTCCAAACACTTTGTTCCTTAACAAAATTAATCAAAAGTTTGTCGTCAGTAAATAATATGCACAAGTTTGTAATACCTGATAACAATTATTAATTATTCAAATAAAGTTAATAAAAAAATATATATTATCGTCAATTTTCAAAGGGCAGATTTCTCTTTTTCAACGGAATCTGTTATAAATTACTTGTTAAAATCCTCTGTTTATGACACTTTATCAACTAATAATAATTCTTTATTCTATAAACAACTTCAGCCCTTGACTAATTGTCAACAAATGGAAGGTACTTTTTCTTACGAATCGAGTGTCAGGGACTCTGAAACGAGCTTATTCATTAGGAGACTTTGTCAGGCGAAACTCTTGGTTATTTATTCAAATACAATTTGTGAACAAATAAAGAATTTCGTCAATTTCCTACCTGCAGATTCAGTTTTTTTTAAAGGAATTAACTCTATATAACATGGAAAGATCCTTCCCTCATGATAATTTTTCAAAAAAGAAAGTTTTTATTTTATGAACAATTTTATAAACAAATTCACAGCTTAACTTCTTTTTAACAAATGGATATAGTTTTTTCCTGAATCGACTGCCAATTACTTAGAAATGACCCTATTTATTAAGAGACTTTGTTAGGTGACATCATTTGTTATTATTATTATTATATCATTAAGCCGTTTCCCTTTCGGGGTAAATGAGAAAAATTTTTTCCTTGTGATAATTTTTTGCTTTTTAATTTCAATTTACAATCGCATATTTTATTGTGAAATATTCATGAAATAATTGGAATCTTTGTGAAATCATTGAATTATTTGAAATCTTTGTGAAAGCTTTGTGAAATCGTTTGTGAAAATGTTTGAAACCTTTTGAAATCTTTGAAATATTGAAATATGGTGTACGTTCAAAACTGAACTGGTCTTGTTATTTCGATGTTTCCTCCGGCAAGTGAAACTCCATTTTGATCATTATAGCAAACAACAATTCGGAAAAATAGAAATTAGATCAATCGAAAACTAAAATAAATAGATATTACGTAATATTGTGTACCCCTTTTCAAATCATTTAATACCTATTTTTTTGTTTATGATGAGCAGCTTTTTATTTTTAAGGATAAAGTATTTTTTTAATAGTAATAAGTTTAAGAGATAAAAAGTTGGAAATTAGGATCTGTTTTAATTAAAACTACTGAAAATTACCGATGAATTTGACAGACAATTTCTCCAGAAGAACAATAAGCGTTCTTCAAGAATAATTACTATGATTTAACTTTTTAATTTACTGATTTCTGTGTTAAATATTTATTCTAATTCTTATCTATACTCGAAATGGGGTCAGGTTTTACAATTATGAGAGTTACAAAAAATTCCCCCTGATCTGTAAAAGATACTACTTAAAATAATAGATCCATCTTTAATTATATTTACATTGTACGTAAATACAAACCTAATTTTCCAAATTTTTTGGTGTATCATTAATTTTCTAATTTCCGACAAATTTAATAAAATCTGGATGACCCCAGTCATTTCTTCCCCTAAGGATTACTCAGCACTCTAGACTACAAATGCCTCTATTGTTTGTATTAGTGTGGCACCACATAAAAAGGAAGATCCGAAGGATATTGTCTAATTTCAACAGGAAACCTCGTCTCAACAAATTTATTAACTGTCCTTTCAGTAACACTTCATTACGTTAATGCTTTTCATCCAGTACTGTCGTCCTGGAAAAGCCGTGCGCCTTCTTTAGTTCGTATTTTTCATCAGGACCGTCGTCTGATAAAGGGAATAACTAGGTGCAGTCAACAGTCCCATTGGACATATCACCATTAAGTACATACTAACCCCTTTTTATCACCGCCTCTAATAGTTATTTTCCCTCTTTTTGTTAAGCAACTTATTGTTATATTGATATTAAAACCATTATTAATTCTTATTTCACTCCCTATCCAGGTATAAAGTCCTTTCTTTGTTTATTCTTGTATTCTGATCATCTTTTCTTGTGTATTCTTTATTTCTTTTCTGTTATAATTTGTCACAATCCTATACCAGTTACTTTCTATCTTTACTTTTTTTCTGTACCCCCTGACTATCTCTGACTATTTCCTTTTCGCCTCTCATGTTTTTCAGATATTTTTATTCTTATTCCTACCTTTATACTTTTGTAACTTCGTTCATATACTTTTTTCATCTCTTCTTTACATACAAAGACTCGTTCCTTTCTTCTCTAGTTCTTCTTTAGGTTCATTCCATTTGTAAAATTTCCCTTCATGAAATTTTTTCGGTATCTTGGCCTTACTACCTTTCCATAATTTTTGGGAAGGCCTGAAAATATACATTGTAACAATTTTCAGAAAATCCACAACTAACTAGCATTACTATATAAAAATATAAATATAAACTATAATAATTTGTTTGAAAAATTATGTTTCTTAAATTGCATACATTATTGCATCGCTTCAAGTAAAAAGTTGGCAAAAAGTGGAAAATGTCGGAGATAACTGAAACTTTCTAGTATTATTCTAAAATAAGGTAGTCATTAACAATAATCTTCTTTAAACAATTAGGTCTGGTGAACTGTATTAATTATTACCTCGCTCCAAGCAAAAAGCGGACAAAAAGTAGAGTATATAAAAAACCTGCAACTTTCTAGTATTATTCAAAGAGAATCTTAATAAAAATAATAAGAAATTGTTTACTCAATTATTTTGTCAACTTGACTTAATTCTTACATAGCTCTAATTAAAAAGTTGAAAAAATTTGAAGAAAACTACGACATGGTTGTGATATTCAAGAAGTAATTATTTATTTGTATTCTATAGCTCATTTATAAGAGAAACTTGGAGTTTCAACGCAATTCACCTAATATTGACGATTACAGATACAATTTAAATTTATATATATATATATTTTTATAACGCATTTATTTTTTTGTAGATTCAAACAAATTTTCGGCTGATATAAATGAAAATTAAAAAATATGGACCACCCTAATAGGCCTACAAATAATGCTTCTTAATCGCTTCCGGTAATCTCAAAAAGATTAAATAATTTTTTTAGTTGTTTCTCCGTTTTTGGATATACGAGGTTTAGAAATATGAAAACTGTATGAACTTGTATTACTTTATATTTTATTTTATCTTTTTTTTAAGTTTTATAGGTTTTTAAATATCTTATTATATAGCTATAGCTTTAAAAATTAATAATTTAAATACCTCAGAACTTATTACCGATAAAAAACACTAACAAAAGTAAGAAGTTCAAAATATGGAAATAAAACGTTGATTTTTGTATTTATTCTTTCAATTATATTTTTTTACCTAACCTTATACCATATTTTGAACATCCCCATAGTGCATTTACTATTTTTTTCCAGATCGCTTGGAAAAATCTCTTCAACAACTTAGATCTTTTTACTGACAAGAAATCACTCTAAAAAAAATTGGCGTGGCATAACAAACTCAAGGGAACCCAGTGTTTCATACTACAGTCATTTTTAATTTAAAAAAAATGTTTGTCTAGCTATTTTTGAAAAGTCTTTTCAATCCTTCAGAACTTCAACTGATAAAATACCCGCAATGAAAAATAGATAAACAGCAGAATTTAACAATGCTTAATCTTGAGTTTATTAATTTTCTATTTTCTCAACTCTTTAATTTTTTATGAGGCTCTTTTTCGTCATTAAGAAGTTCCGAGGTATTTGAAATAATTTTAGCAGCTAGCTAGATTTTAAAGATTTGCTGAATTGAATTTTTTTATTTTCTAGAGATATACAACTTTTTTTAGTGGATTCTTGTCAGAAGTCTGTTTAACAGTAATTATCTTTTGTGGAGCAGTATTAAATACAAAAATCATTCGACATATGATATCATTCGATTTGTCAACAAAACAAAAAACTATCTGTTTTATTTTTTTAGAAACACAATAAATTGGCATGTTAATCATTTATATGAGATAGAAATTTTCAAGTCAAATATGAACGGGAATTTTCTCTAAAGGTCTCTAGGTCTCTACGATAAGTCTTGAGGATTCGTATGATTAAGTATCGCTAGGTGGCGCTAGCGACCAATGCTAATTCAGCAGAGCTAGAGAGAATTTTGTTCACAGTTTAAAACAAAATAATATGATTAACACTTCAACAACCTTGAATCCAATCCTCATCTGAGGTGGCTCACTATTGATGCTTCCCTATCCACCGAATGCAAAAGTGATGTGCCCCCGGCTTTTGAAGTATGTATAGGTCCGCATTTCCGGTGCAGTGCGAGTAATCTTGCCAGTGGCGAAAAAAAAGAAATAGGAAATGATAGGTAGTGCACGATTTTCCGACTCGCGTGATGCCTCGGCCTCTATAAATCTGTCGTGGTCCGCTTCCGCACCCCGAGCCACCCTTTCGCCGGCCTGTTCCGAGTTTCTCATTGTGGTACCAAAGAGCATAACTCAAACTGTCCCTGCAAGGACCCGGACCGGGGCTTAGATTTAGCGTGAGATCTTATCAGCTAGACAACAATAGCACCGCCAACTGAAACACTTATCGTTGGTGCTTGGCGGGGGTGAGCACCCGAGTCCAATACCAAGGAATTTATAAACATCCAGACGACGCCGTCGCTTCCGCGCCTTGTGCCAGGTCACGTTATATCCCCTTATGCAGTTGAATCCCTCTAATTACTGGAAATACTTCCAAACTCTGATAGGAATCATCGGCTCTGACGTCATTTTACTTCACTCGCGTGCAATCTGGATAGCAATTAAGTTTCGTGTCGATTTGAGGCGCCTTGGATAATTTTTGGTCGGGTTGTTACGAAAGAGATATCAAAGTATGTCTGGAATTAAGGCAGAATACAAAAGTAGGAGTAACTATTCAAAGGTAATGATAGTTCGGATAGCATGTGCAATTTTTATAGGAGTCTTACATGAGAGCTGAATTGGTTAGAAAATTTAAGGAAAAATACGTTTGTAGGGTAACCACTGAGGTGATCAAAAAATGCATGGGGAAACGTTTTTTTCGAATTTTCATCCATATTGCCCCTAAATTTGTTTGAATCCACAAAAAAGTAAATGCGTTTCTTTTTTAATGATATTTAGAGGTTCCGCAAGCCTCATGAAGTACAACACGTACATATTTTCCATAAATGTCACCCCCATACGTCTGTTTTATAGGGTCCCAAAAAAACCATAAGTGCAAAATTGAATTTTCCGAGTATTTCGTACTAATAATGATTTATTTGCAGTTTTTTATTAAAAATTATTTACAATACATAAAATACTACTTTCTACTAATAATTATATATTTACATAATTTTTTAAAGCAATTTATAGTTGTCTTCAGGAATTTTCTGTTAGAATAGAGCCATAGAAAGTCGAAGTTTTTTCCTAATTTTTTAACTTGTTTCAAAATTTCCAGATGGAGCGAAGCAATAATCAATTAACTTCAACAGAGATAATTGTTTTAACCTTTTAATATTATTTATAACAATACTCTCTTAGAATAATTCTATAAAGTTGTAGTTTTTTCTATAATTTTCCACTTATTGTCTACTTTTCAATTAGAGTAAGGTAATAAATAATTCAAGTTGACAAACATAATTGTTTAAAAAATATATTACTATTTTTACTAATATTTCCTTCTTACAATGTTTCCCTGAAATCTTTTAATTCGCTTAGGCTTTTTATTATGGGAAAATAATAGATAAACATTAAAGAGAATCATTTTCTTAAACGATCTATTTCTTTTTTGTGAATATATTTTCGTGAAATAAAACAGACATTTGAAATAATCTTTAAATTTTCTCTATGGATCATACTCAATGTAAATTTGCCTGAAAGTAGTAACTGAGAGCCTTTTTGTTGAAATTTATAATAATGTTATTATTTATTATTTTCTTCAAACTAAAAAATCAGAGAATAGCTGAAAATGTCAGAAAAATCCGAAACTATCTAGAGTAGGAGAAGAGAGTTATAATCAATTGTAATTTTTTGAAAAAATTAACATTTGTTTAAACAATTATTTTCGTAACTGAGGTCTGAAAAATTGGGAAAACCCGTGACCTTCTAACTCTATTCTAAGATAAATTTTCTATAAACAATATTAAATTTTTTTTTAAATTACCGTAAGCAATTAATTATAAGCAAGAAGCATTACTTATGTATAGGATACAATACGTATTTAAAAAAACTGCAAAAAACTCAAAATTAGCGCCAAAAACTTGCAAAACCAACTTTTTAACTTATAGGGTTTGTTGGAACACTATTAAGGAGACTTCATGGAACTTATATTTAGAAAGTAAGTTTTGCTTCGTATTCAATGGCTGATAGCGAAGAAAAACATTGAGTTTTATTTTGACTTACTTAATATCCATGATTCTGAATGGAATAAACAAAAACATCTTTTTTCTTATCGAAAATACGTGATAAACTTCATGGGGCCCACAGAACCTCTACATATCATTTTTCTTAAGAAATTAATTTTTTTGTAAATTCAAATAAATACGTGAAAATTCGAGAGAAAAAAATTTCAACAACCCTAGTGACCACTAAGTTGGGTCGAAGATAACAAATTCTGAAATTCGAAAACGCTACAATACAGTCTTTTCAATTTCTTTCGGATTTAAATAAATTATTTTCTAAGAGGTAATTCCTATCAAATATACCCCTATATTTGGAAAAAGTCTTAACACCTTAGTAAATAGGAGAAAAATTTTTTTAGGTACGTGAAAACTTTCCAGTGACAAAAATGGACTCGGAAAACAATTGCCAGACCCTGGAATCGAAATTGAAATTACAGCGAATTTCTAGATTTTTTCTTTTTGTATTCAATTAAATTATCTTTGTAAATTGTGGTTTAAAATATTACTGAGCAAGTGTAGATTCTTTCAGCATAGAAATTACACTAGAAAATAATTTACGTGATCCAGAAATCGAAATAAGAAATACAGCGAACTTTTCAAATTCTGAATTTGGTATTGATTGTAATTATTTTTAGAAAGTGTAGTTCAAACTCTTCAAACATTTTTCTGCGCATGTGTGGGATTTTTTATTGTATAAATATTTTAATTTCGGTTCGTTGTTCTTTTTCTTCGAATCCACAACAAAAGAAACGTGTATTAAAAAAAAGTGATTTTCCGTATTTTCCATTAAAAAAATACATTTTTATAAATTTGATTCAGGATCGTCAACATTAGGTGTATCAAACTGGCCCTCAATATTTCTCTTTAAAATTGGCCATAAAATAGGAATCAAATAGTATATTATGCACCTAGGGGGAGGAGAGGGGCTTTTTCGACGAGTGTATGTTTTCAGTACAAGTGTTCATACACAAGTCCAAAAAGTGCCTGATGTGGCTGAAATCACGCATGTGTCATAAAAATTTACTTTTGGAATTTCATCACCATAAGTCTACTTTATAGGGTTCCAAAGGACCCCCTTAAGGGCATGTGACACTTATTCGATTCCTACCTTACCGACATGTTTTTCGGATCATACCAATTCCAAACGAAATGAGATATCGAGTTGAAAGTTTAGAAAAATAAAGAAAAGGGACTAAGGAACGTTCATGTACTACTTTTACAATTAAAAAATATATATATAATTTTTTGAACATTTTTTTGTATCTGTAAAAATGTATTAGTACATAAAAGTTCCTCAGTCTCTTTTCTTTATAATTCATTTTTATTTATAACAATATTCTCTTCGAATAATGCTAGAAAGTTGTGACTTTTTCTTAAATTGTTCACTTTCTGCCCACTTTTTAATTAGAGTGAAGTAATAATGAATTAAAATCAACGAATATGATTGTCTGAATAATTAATTATTATTTTTCATAATATTCTCTTTAAATACTGTTAGAAAAATGCGGTTTTTTTTAAATTTCCAACTTTCTTTCAGCTTTCCACTCAAAGCGAGGTAATAGTTACCCAAGGTTAACAAAAATAATCGTTTAATCAATTTATTACTGTTTATAACTATTTTTTCTTAGAGTAATGCTAGAAAATCGCGGTTTTCTTTAAAAATTCCAACCTTTTCCCACCTCTTATTGAGAGGGAAGTAATAATTAATGTAAGTAATTCAATGATTCGTTCAGACAATTTATTATTATTTATATGTAGGTCTCTTCTTTTAAAGTAATGCTAGAAAGTTGCGATTTTTTTGAAATTTTAAAGTTTTCTTTGGCTTTGTTGATAGGAGCAAATAATGAATAGACATCAAAGAGGATAATTTTGTTAGGCAATCTCTTTCTTTCGCGAATATTTTTTTCTAATATAAAAACTTAAAAATTATTTACTTAATAATAATGAATCATTTTAGTGATACCTTCTTAATTTATTTATATACATACATACATACATATATATGGTTTTGATTCCTCAGGAATCGAGCCGAAGGGCCTATGACAAAGCCACCGAAAGCGTCCTCGGGTTGCGGATAGAGGGTCCCTGTACCAAGGGTTTCTGCTCAATATGGTTACAATAATTAATAAGCAGT
>JAABKJ010011023.1:0-10838 GCA_011634705.1 Andricus grossulariae
AGCTTTCGGCACGGTTGCTACGCCTCCGCTTATGGGTTATTCCTTCGGGACCATCCCTGGACAATTGTCCGCGACTGCTTATTAATTATGGTAACCATATTCATGTAAAATAAAAAAAATATATATTCAGGTTAGGTAAAAGGGTCTTAGTGCCCTAGCGCTTTAATTTTAAAAACGGTGCACACCGTTACAGAGATCTGCTCGGCTTTGTTTTTGGGCGAAGCTAACGCCAAAACGAAAAACTACCATCCTTCAGGACTCAAATCCGCAGGCAAAAAGCCGCTCACTATAGCCAATTAGTTATAGTGGGCACGTTAAATCACAAAAGCAAAAACCTATATAGATTACTGTCTTACCAACTCCCATTTTAGATAGATATTAGAATACTCCACTACTGCGATTGTGATTTTATCAGGATGCCACTAATAAGGCGCATTTTTTTCTTTCGATTATTACACAAAAAATCAAATTTTCTCTGGAAGAAAGGACTTCACCTGGAATCTTTCTACTCTTTAGATTATGTATTGTAACCTGAGAGTAACAGGGATAGCCTGAATATAGACAAAAAGACTTTCTCCTGCATGATCCTTCGTTAAAGTTGCATCACCAAGGAGAAAGAGTAAGGCGCAGAATCCAACTCCCACTCAAGCCCTGTTATGTAAGCGAAGGAGGATGAAAGTGAAAACAGAAATAAAAAGAGGAACTCGGCCAAATAACGGCATTCTGAATCTTGCGTCTAAAAAGCGTAGATCACGGGGTGGACGTCCTGTGAGAAGACTTAAGGATCTAACCTCACTTCTTGTCATGACAACACCACCAGAAAGAATCTTATTCTTTCTGAATGAGAAACCCCTTTTATTTAACAAATACTTGGATTATTGATGAGAATTATTTAATTAAATTCTATAGTTAACTAAGCCAAAAGATGGCGGTTACAGTATACATAAAACTACACAGAATGGCTTACCCGTTTGGCCTCAGTTTATAAATTCCGATTTACCAATTACTTCCACGGGCCTTAAGATGCCTTCAACAAACTATTTTGATTGAATCAACCAAATATTTCGCTTCATTTTCGTAAAATGCTTTCTTAAATTATTTGGTTGATCCAGCCAAAAAGTTTGTTGAATGAATAAAATATTTTCCTAAATCAACAAAACGATTCAACCAAACACTTGGAAGCAAACGAGTTGGATCAACTGAACAAAAATGTTATTTATTTAACCAAAATGTGTTCTGAAATCAACCAAATGCGGTCAAAGAAGCGATTTTGTTGAATGATGAACATATTTTCTCTGCGTGTACATATATTTGGGAAGATGAAAAATGTATGGACGTTTTACACGTCGTTCTTTTTGAGTTTGGTTACCAATACTTGGTCGGCCTGCTTTGCCTACTTTATATTCATCTTTCTCTGATCGACTCAATTCTCTAGCAACTTTGGTTGTCATGTTTACTGCCACCCGTCTTTGGCCTGCTGTATATATTCCTTTAATCTTACTATCATTGGTCAATATGGCAACGGCTTCACCTTCGTTTGTTGCTAGTACAGTTATTTCTTCGGCTGTATTAATTAGCTGAAATTTATCACGCGTTATTTTTATTCTGAACCGCGCACTTGCAGGAAACTTGAATTGCACTCTGTGTAATCGATCGGAGGAATTCGTGGGCCTAGTTTGACTGGCAGGAGCAGACGGTCTGTCAGATGAAATTCTGCCATGAGGAAGTATGCTAATAGGTTGTCCGGCATAAAAACGTCCATCAGCAGAAAGTTCGAAAGGATTAAAGTCGGGCGAGTATATGTCAGGAGGTAAATGTTGAGACTGCGAACTGAATTCTGTAAAAAGAAATATAAGTGGATTATATTTAATAATTAAAATATTATTCAAAACGAATAAATAGAGGTACGCAATACATTCTGAAGGAGTTGGCTAATTTGTAAGGTTTCGTAACCCCGGGTTGAATTTTTAACAAACAAATTAATATCAGACCAAACAGTTGCATTTACAGCAAAATAGTTAAACTTTCAAGCAAAGGAGACAAATTTTTAAGAAAATAGTTGAATTTTAAACCAAGTAGTTGAATTTCAACCTGCAAGAATGAACTTTCAATCAAATGGTCGAATTTCGGAACAAAAAATATTAAACTTAAACCACAAGCAGTTGCATTTTTAAACATTTAGTTGAATTTTGAACCCAAAAAGACTAACTTTTTAGAACACAGTTGGATTTTCAACGTGGAAAGATGAATTTTCAATCCTGTTGGACGAATTTTCTATCCATAATGATGAATTTCCAACAAAACAGTTGAATTTAATAAAAAATAAATATCAAACAATCAGTTGCAATTACAATCAAATAGTTAATCTTTTAAGCAAAAGGGACTATTTTCAACAGAATCTTGACATTTTCAAAAAACAAAGATAAATTTTCAACCTAATGGTCGAATTCTGAAACAAAAAAGATTAAACTTCCATCAAAAGCAGATGCATTTTTAACCAAATAGTTGAATTTAATAATAATAATAATAGTTGATATTTCAACCAAAAAAAATATGTTAATTTTAAATCAAAAACAGATGAATTCAGCCAAAAAAGGCGAATCTTCAACAAAATAGTTGAATCTTCAACCAAAATAAATTAATTTTTGACCAAGAAGTTGCACATACAACCAAAAAAAGATCAAATTTCCTCTAAGAGAGATGAATAAAAAATAGACAAAAACTGAAAAATTAATAAACTGATCAAATAATTATTAACCAAGAAAGGTTTTCCATTCAAGAGAGAGAAAAAATGTTAAACAACTTGTTGAATTTGCAAGCCAAAGACGCGCATTCTTTACAAAAAAGTTGAATTTTCTACTCGCAATTATAAATTTTCAACTACGAAGCGGATTTTTACCGAATAGTTTAATTTTCTACGAAAATAATATAATTTTTAACCCAAAAATACGGATTTTCTACAAAACAGTTGAATTTTAAACCAAAGAGATTGACCTTCAGCTATTAAAATCAATGTTGAAAAAAGTATAATGCTTTAACTTTAACTTAGTTGAATTTCCAATCAAGAATATTATATCAAAAAAGACGAATTTACAAAAAAATACATAAATTTTCAATCAAATGGTTGAATCTTTCACGGAATAGTTGAATTTTCAACTAAAAACGATCAATTTTCATTTAAAAAATGGAATGGTTTAATTTTAAGTTAATAAAATTAATTTTCAAGCAAAAGAAAATTTTCAACATATTAGTTAAATCTTTAACCAATAAAATGAATGTTCAACGAAGTAGTTCAAGAACCAAATGGTTGAATTTTCTACCAAGGAGATGGATCTTCAACAAATAAAATGAATCTTTGACAAAGTAGTTCAAATTTTAACCAATTAGTTGAATTTTGAATTAGGAAAATTAATTTTTTATCAAAAAAGACAAGTTTGCAACAAAATACAGAAATTTTCAACCCAATAGTTGAGTTTTCAACTAAAAACGATCAATTTCCATCAAAAAATTGGAGCAGTTAATTTTTAAGTTAAAACAATTAATTTTCAATATAGACAAGACTTTTCAACGTTACAGTCAAATCTTAAACAAATACAATAAATGTTTAACGAAGTAGTTCAACAAGCAAGTATTTGGATTTTCAACCCAAGAAGATGAATTTTTAATGAAACATTTAATAGTTGAATGTTCAAATAAAAAAGATTAATTTTCAGCCAAAAAAATGTTAGTTAAATTTTTAGTTTAAAAATTTGATTTTAAACAAAAAAAAGTTTAAAAGCTTTTTATGATTTTAAGGTTAATAAATATTTAAAATTTTCAATGATTCGTCGCGTGTGGAGATTGTACCATTTCTGATACTTTGGATTCTAATTTAGTAGATTTTATTTAATTTTATTTTTAAATAGTGTTTAAATTTGAAGCCATTTAAACAAAATTGACCAAAATTAGAAAGCTTACAATTAGTAATACATTTTTTACTTCAGAAGCTTAGAATTCAGAAATGTTTTGGTTCGAGTGATTTTATTTGTAGTTTAGTTTTGAATACCTTAACGAAGCATTTTTCAGGTTTAAATAATTGAACCCGGAAATGAGCAACAATTTTAATTTTTCATTTTTAGTCGACACTCAGAAACATGAACATATTTATAATTTGATCATCAATAAAAACTTTCCGCGTGCAAATAATTTTTAAGGTTTATCGTAACCCAAGGCAGAAACCCTTATAAAATAAGGGAAAATTAGGGGAAGTAACGGGAAATTAGAAAGGGGAAGTGATGAAAATAGAGTGGTGAGGAAGTAAGGAGAGTAAAGGATGAGGAGTAGAGGAAGTGAGGGGAGAGGAAGTTATGGGAAATGAGGAGAGTGGATTAGGGGAAATGCGGGAATGGGAAATATGGGAAGTGAGGAAAGATGAACTAGGGGAGATGAGGGGAAATTAGACGAGGAAAAGTTGAGGAAGTAAGGGTAAATGAGGAGAGCGAATGTAGATAAAATAAGGGGCAATGATGAGAAGGTAAGTGAGGGAAGATAAGGGAAAAGAATTAGAGGAAGGTATAGAAATAAGTGGAAAGGAAGTAGGGATCGTGAGGAGAAGGAAAGTAGGGGATTTTATGAGAAATAAAGGATTGAGGGGAACTGTGGAATAATGGTGGGAGGGGAAGCGAAGGAAAACGAGGAAGGAGAATTAGAGGAAGTGGTGGGAAATGAGTGGAGGTGAAGCAGGAAAATTGAGGGGAGGGAAAGAAGGGTAAGTGATAGGAAATGAGTGAAGGGCATGAGAGGAAATAAGGTACAGGAAAGTAGGGGAAGTGAGGGGAGAGAATCTGAGGCAGATAAGGGGAATTGAGTGAAGGGGAAGTATGGGAAGAGATGAGAGGGAAAATATGGAAAGTGGTAGGAAATTAGGGGAGGGAAATAGAGTAAATTAGGGGATATGAGGGTGGAGAAAACAAGGAGGAAATAAGGGAAGGGAAGTGAAAAGAAATGAAAAGAATTGAGGCGACTGGAAGTAGAGAACGTGAGGGCAAACTATAGAGAATGAGGGGAAATTAGGGGATGGGGCGACTGAAAATAAGGGGAAATAAGGTAAGGAAAAATAAGGGAGAGAAAGTAGGAGATGTAAGTGTAAATGAGGGGAAGCAGTTGAAATTATTAAAAATCTGGGTGAGTAGATGAGGGGAAGTGAGGGCAGGGGAAATTATTATTATTTCCTTAATTTTATTGAATTTCGTGGTAATGAAGTATCACTATCTTTAACGTGAACACAATAAAACAAAATAGATTAAATGTGTAAATAATTCTTGTTTTTTCTATTTTTATGCAATAACTTATTAATACGTTGTGCCTATTTACAAGTTTCACAATATCACCTTCTTATTGTATCCATAAAGTTGTAAATGTTTCACAATCGCATTATGTTATTCCATTTTTCATATTTCACATTTCCTTGTTCTATCTAGTTTTTTTTTAAATTATTATATACGTCACTAAATGTATTCATACATATTTTTACTAAGCAATTACTAATTTTCCACTAATCCTTAGTGGCTTGCTTCTTTCTAATTTAATTTGTGCAATTTAAATAGTAAGGAGTAAAATTTCACTAATAAATATTAAGAGTATATCAGCAAAAAAAACTATAATTCGCTTGGTTTTAAAATAATGAGATTACATCTTTTTGTAACGATAATTTGTTTCATCGAGACAACGCTTCTAAAAAAAATCGAAAAAAGTTGGGAAAAGTTTTTTTTTTCAAGTTTAGAAAAAGAAGTTAAAAATTCATTTTTCTGGTTGAAGATTTGCCATTTTAGTTGAAAAGGTTTTGGTTGAAAATTCAAATATTATTATTATTTACTATTTTGTTGAGACTTAATTTTTTGTTTGATATTTAATTTTTTTAACTGAAAATATAACTATTTCATTTTTTGCGAAACATTGTATTGTTAAGTTAAAAATTCATCTTTTTGGTAAAAAATTGATCAATTTCGGTGATATAATTTAATTATTTTAATTTAAGCTCGAAATGAAATCTACTTTTTCATGAATCATTTTTTGCACCGAAATCACAGCATGAAAAAATTCACAAATCAAAATTAGACTTTCAAACTACTTCATTTCCGGCTCATTAGAGAAAAATATATAACAAAGGAAAAAAGAACGAGAAATGGAAAGAGGCAACAAAACCCAGCCTCTTACTATTTGTTGAAAATTCTTTTTCTTTTCGAAAATTAATGGGTTTAACTAAAAATTTAATATGCTATTTTTTATTGATCAATTTTATGATTTTAAGTTAAAAATTCAATTATTTGGTTGAAAATTCATTATTTTAGTCGAAATGCATCTTCTTCATTGAAAATCCCTTTTCTTGCAGAAAATTAATTTTTTAACTGAAAATTCAACTATTCTATTTCTGATTGTCAGTTTATCTTTTTTAGTTTGAAATTCATGTATTTTATGACAAATTTATCTTTTTTGGTAAAACCTTAATCCATTTGGTTGAAAACTCAACTACCTGGTTCAAGGTTGAACTACTTTGGTGAAAAATCAGATTTTTTTTGGTTGAAAATGTGCTTTTTAACTGAAAATGTAACTATTTTAGTTAAAGATTCATCATTTTACTTGAAAATTCATCTCTTTGGTTGAAAATTTAACTATTTTGATAAGAAAAAAATGTTGTTCAAAATTTACGGTTTTGGTTGAAAATTTAACTATTTGTTTAAAAATGAATCTACTTCGTTGAAAATTAAACAAGTTTGTTGAAAAGTAATTTTTTGGAAGAAGATTCATCATTTCAGTTGAAAATTTATCTCTGTTGTTGAAAATTTAACTATTTTGTTGAAAGTTCGTTTTTTTCCTTTTGGTTAAAAATTAATTTTTTTAATGAAAATTTGTCTATTTTTCTGTGTGGAAAATTTATTTATTTTAGTGGAAAATTCAACTATTTGTTTAAAAATGTATATTTTTTATTTGAAAATTCAACTATTTTGTTTAAAATTCGTGTATTAAAAATGTCATCTATTTTATTGAAAATTCAACTAATTTGTTAATAAATAATCCTTTTTGTATAAAAATGCGGACACTTTTGGATTTAACTTTTTACGTTACCATGAGTCGGACTAAGACTCACAATCTTTCACTTCTACTTTAACACAAAGAACATTCTCGTTCTGTTTTTCGTAAAAATTCCGTATCAATAGGAACATTTTTGAAATTCCATTTTTTACAACACTTATTTCTGATCCCACTCAAATGAATTCAGATGAAATTTGTGCTCATTTCGAAAAAACTCATAGATAGTTTTAAAAAAAAATAGCAATTGGGATAAAATGCGGATTAAATAAAATTCTTATTTTCAAAAAGACTAAAAATGTACCTAAAATTATAAATATTTTATATTATTATATTTACCAATAGAATAAAGGATAAGAGTCCAGGTAAAGAACAAAGTATGAACGTTTCGCATTTTTTTCAGTAGAAAAAATACTGATTAAAACTGGTATTTGAATGAAGAATGAAATTAGGTCGTTATCTCGAAGATTATATATATCTGGCAAAGTTTCCTTCTGAGATATTAGTTTGTATTTCATAAATCATTCAACAAATAAGAAATCTTAAAATCATGAAAATTGATATCACAGTGTACACGGAAAAACTGCGTACTCGAGGAATTACCGAATTTGTTATAATGTGAGGGATATGAGAAAAATTCGGAGAAACAAAAATAACTTTTCGGTCAAATAACTCGAACTGTTCAAAAATAATTACCGAACTATGAATAAATATGAAAAAGCAGTGCATTGAAAGTTAAAAATAATCATTACGAATGGCGCGTCAGGCTTCAGATCAGGAGGCCTGGGGTTCGATCCCTGTACCAGTGCCAATGGAAATTTTTCTATATACTTCTATCAAGGTTTTGATGGTTCGGAACTCACCTTAAACTGCAGGTCCCCTCAAAAGAGGCCAGTTACCTCCCAAAGAAGAGGCTCCGTACAGAGTTAAAAATTCCTTGGGCGTCACTAGTAGACTTTGAAAAGACTCGAAAAAGAATTAGCGATCTCCTTGCGAAGAGGATCCATGTCTGAATGTGGGCATCTAACTAATGACCTCAGATGGACCACCCCCTCCACTCTAACCTCGCTGCTTCTCTACGGCCTGACTAATGAGGCTGCCGGGTGGCAGAGTGTATGAGGATTACTTTGCTGTGCAAAGAGGTCCGCGCCATTCACTGTGCCATGGGGTACGCCTGGCACCTGAAATGTGTATTTCCAGAACGTTATAAAAAGCGAATTGCACAGAGATCCAGCTCATGCAGGTGCCCAGATTCGGTGTACTACTGATGACCTCAGATGGACCGCTCCGTCCACCCTGACCTGGATCCTTCTCACAGCCCGACTAATGACGCTACCGGGTGGCAGAGTGTATGAGGCTTACTTTGCTATGCAAAAAGGTCCGCGCCATTTACTGTACCATGGGGTACGCCTGGCACCTGGAATGTGTATTTCTAGAACGTTAGAATCAGCGAATTGCACCAAGATCTTTCTCAGTGAAGGTGCCCAGACTCAGTGTACTACTGATGACCTGAGATGGACCGCTCCGTCCACGCTGACCTAGCATCTTCTCTGCGGCCTGACTAATGAGGCTGCCGGGTGGCAGAGTGCATGAGACTTACTTTGCTGTGCAAAGAGGTTTGCGCTATTCATTGTGCCATGAGGTACGCCTGGCACCTGAAATGTGTATTTTCAGAACGTTAGAAACAGCGAATTGCACCGAGATCCAGCTCAGTGAAGGTACCCAGACTCAGTGTACTACTGATGACCTCAGATGGACCGCTCCGTCCACGCTAACCTGGAATCTTCTCTACGGCCTGACTAATGAGGCTGCCGGGTGGCAGAGTGTATGAGGCTTACTTCTCTGTGCAAAGATGTTCCCGCCATTCATTGTGCCATGGGGTACGCATGGCGCCTGAAATGTGTATTTCCAGAAGGTTGTAGAAAACGAATTTCACAGGGATCTTACTCGGCGAAGGTGCCTAGATTCGGTGTACTATCTTGAGAATAAACGTTTATAATTAGATCATCACACATTTTAACGTTTAAAATTAGAGCATTTAATACATCGATTATTATGAGCAGGCCATCATAATATCAGGGAAATGAGGAGAGGGGAAGTGAGGGGAAATCTGGGGAGGGAAAATAGGGAAAATTAGGGGCAATTGGCTTAGGGAAAGTAGGGGAAATGAGGGACAGTTAGAGGAGGGGAAGTGATGCGAAATGAATGGGAGTGGGAAATGAGGGCAGGGGAGTAAGGCATGTGAGGGGGCATGAGGGCAGGGAGAGTAAGGGAAATTATGAGAAATAACGGCGGGGGGGGGGGGGGGGTTTGGGGGGGGGGAAAAAAAAAAGCGAGGAGCACTAACGGTATGGGAAGTAGGGAAAATAAGATAAAATTAGGAGAGGGGAAGTAGGGGAATGATAGGAAACGCAGGTTATGGAATTAGGAAAGTGAGAGGGTAAGTAGGTGAAGTGAGAAATGAGGTATTGGAAAGCTGTGGGAAATAAGAGGGGTGTTAGAAAAGAGTGGGACATGTGGAGAGGGGACGTAAGGAACGTGAGGGAAAATTAGCGCAAGGGAAGTAATGGAAGTGATGGGAAATAAGAGGGTGTTAGAGGAGAGTGGCAGATGTGGAGAGGGGAAGTAGGGAACGTGAGGGGAAATAAGGGCAGGACGAGTAATGGACGTGAGGAGAAATAAGGGGGTGTTAGAGGAGAGTGGGACATGAGGGAAGGGGAAGTAGGGAATTAGAGGGGAAATAAGGGCAGGGGGAATAATGTGAGTCAAGAGAAATGAGGTAAAGAGATGTGATGGGAAATAAGGGGGCGAGTTTGGATAGAGAGGAAAAATGAGGGTAGAGGAAATAAGATAGAATTAGGGAAGGAGAAGTGGGAGAATGATAGGAAATGCGGGGTGAGGAGGTCAGGGTAAGTGAGGAGGTAAGTAAGGGAAGTGAACAATGAGGTATTGGGAAGTGATGGGAAATAAGGAGGGTGTTAGGGGAAAGTGGGAAATGAGGGGAGTGGAAGTATGGAAAGTGAGGGGGAAATGGGGGCAGTGGTTAGGGGAAGTGAGAAGAAATGAGGTCAAGAAATAAAGAAAAAAAATAAGTTTGAATTATTAAAAATTGTTGATAAAAAGTGTGGGAAACTAAATTGCTCATATGGTAAAGCATCACATGCCCTTAAGGTCAAATTTTGCGAAAATTTTTTGGGGGAATTTAAACAAAATTAGGTGGTAAAAGGAAAGAATATACAAAAATGTCTACAAAGGATAAATAAGAACCAACCTAGTGCGGAAAAAAACGAAAAAAAAACTTAAAAGTTTCTTTTAAAGACCTTTAAATTAATAAAAATCTAAAATGAGACACAAAATAATGTTTAAAAATTAATTCATGAAAAGTAATACTCCCTCGATCCCTACCTTACCGACAATTTTTCGCAACAATTTACATCCACACAAGTTCAGATATCGAGTTGAAAATTTGGGAAATCCATTTTAAAAAAAAAAGATAAATTATTTACATACATTGAGAAAGTTTTTTTTTGTAATTCTAAACATTTAAAACTCTTAAAATGTTCCACAGTGCCTTACCTTTAATTCCCCAACTTTTCAACTCGATATCTTAATTCTTAGGGACGTAAGTTTTTGCCGAAGGAATTTCGGTATGGTAGAAATTCGATGAGCATCATACGACCTTAAGGCCATGTAACGAGTGGGTCACGTGACCGTCTTCCTACCTTACCGACACATTTTTTATTTGTAAACTTATTTTCACACGAATAGCC
>JAABKJ010011024.1:0-10838 GCA_011634705.1 Andricus grossulariae
AAGCTAAACATGTTTTATTTACTTGACGCTTCAAAGGGTGTGCAAATTGATACATACGTGAAAATGAGAAGTGTAGGAACAAGAAGGCGCAAAATTTCGGAAAAAGAACAATTCCTTATCAAAAGTACTATGTCCTTCTAGAATGGGAGTTTTACAAGAATAGAGTTCGTTCGTAAAGTTTCGCACAAATTCTTACCAGCAGAGTGCAAGTAAATGTGAAGAAAAAATGTTGGGTCACTGGTGGAGCGAGAAAGAGGTTTGACACCTTCGGACATTTCTCTCTCTCTCTCTCTCTCACTTACGCGCGCTCATTCTCTCCTCCTCGAACGGTGGTACGACGAGGCAGCCAGTGATGGGGGAAAAAAGGGAAGGAGGAGAGAGCGCTGCCGGGCTGAATTTGGGACTGAGTTTGAGTACTTCACGCCCCTCAATTCTGAACATGGGACTGAGTTCGAGTGCCACCATCAAACTCACGAGGCAGACACCCAGGAGCGCGTCGCTTTTCCCATAACAAATGATCCCTTCGTTGTTATCAGATGTAGGTCGATTGAAAAAACTAAAATTATGAAAGCATGGCGTGACTCAATTCTAATTAGCAGAATTAGTTCATTTATATAAGTTGAAAAAAGCATTTTTTCGTTTAAAAAAGTGCCTTCAATATTACCCCGATTTGAAATTATATTTTTTTAATTGAAGTTTGATGCATTTCAAAGTGCACCTTGGTCCGAGATTTCTACACTTTGATATTTTTATTCATCATATAATTACTCAAAGTATAAGAAAATCGAGATTTTTCACCAAATCATTATTTACTCTTCAACAAAGATTTGCATGTAATTGAAATCATCTTGAATCAACGCAAAAGTATTCCCAGAATACAAATAATTTGAAAATTGCCTGTTTTAATTATCACTAGAGTGTTATACGCGCGCGCGAACTTTTGTCATTTACCATATTTACGGATAACTATTTATTTGTTAAAAGTTTGTGAAAACTTAAATTCTTGCTAAAATTCGATTCTGAAAGAATTATTCAGTCTATCTATGTAACGTAGAATTATTTAGTTTGCAATTATTATTATTAACAGTAAAGGGCGAGTCCTGTTATTATTAAATGGAGAACTAAAAAAAAAATCTTATATCTTAATTATCCTTCATTCATGTAGTCAGGGAAATTCATAAGAATTTAGTACGAATAGTTTGTCATTTTGTATCATTTTTTAATATAAACAAATTGTTTAAACAATAGTCAGCCAGTGTTAGCAGTGACATGATTGTATACCCGTTCATGTCTATAATGATCATTTGTTCATATGATTTGTTTCTGAAAGTAATAAATAATATCGAATAACATATGTTCAATACTAAGATTTACTGGCAATATAATTTAGAGATAATTAGGAGAACAAATTTTTTTACTTCAATGTCCACACTGGGAATTTTTCTACATAATTCGTTTCTAAAATTAACAAATAATATCGGGAGATATATTTTTCTGATCAAGTATCACTCTATCGATAGAATTGAGTAATACTAATGTCGAAATATCCTTTACAACTGAGCGATCTATAATATACAGTGTTTGTTAATAGAACTATTTTGTAACATACATAATTGTAATATAAGTATTTCAATTATAAATAAACTTTTATCATACAAATTATATCCAATATTTAGTTATATAACCTTCAAGTAAATTATTAATTTATGTTACTTAATTTTTAAAAACTAAATTTTAATCTTTCTTTGATTTAATATCGTGAAAGAAATTAATTAACTAATAATTAATTAATCATTTCACAAAATAAGAAGCTTCAAACTATAGTTTCCATTGAAGCATTCAAATAATTTTTACCTAATGTTTTTCCAACATTTTAACTTTGATGTATGAAAATTTGATTTATTGATAAACTTTTAAACTAATTCCAGAAAATGTAAGTTCTGAATAAAAAAATGTTCAACATTATTTTCATTGAAATATTCAAATAATTTTCAATTTATATATTTTCTGAAATTTTAAATTGCATTTCTGACCATTTGAATTATTGATAACCCTTTATACTAATTCCAGAAATAATAAAAACATATATGTATATGTCCATATAATTTTGAAAATTGAATTCAGGTAATCATTTCACGATATCGCAAACATTAAAAAGAATTATATAATTGTAATGAAGCTATTTAAAATAAAAAATAAACTTTTATTGTTCAACTCATAGCTCATATATAATAAAAAGCATTAAATAATTATCTTTATTAAAGCATTCAAATAATTTTTACCTTATATTTTCCTGAAAAGTTGAATTAATAATAATCTTTTAAGCTAATTCTGAAAAAAAATGAAGTTTGTACATTTAATTTTAAAATTTTCATTCAGATAGTAATTTCACACCATCAAAAACGTTTTAAAAATAATTTACCTGGAATAGTGGTATTGATAAATATGAATGAACTTCTATGATAAAGATTATAGCCAATATTTAATATATATTCTTAGGGTAAGTGGGCCTCCATCGTACACTAGGATTATATTCTTGGCGCCTATTTAAGTTGCAAATATTCTTAAACTTTCTGGGAAATTATTAAAATCAGATTATCGTTTTCTCAGTGTATAACTACAATGGAAGTTACGAATTTCCATCTACAGGATAAACCAATTACATAAGAAAATAGCCGAACATTGTAGTTTTTGTTGAAAAACATTTTTTCGTGGATGAAAATGCTTTAAATCGTAGTGAGGGTGACTTTTAGTCGCAATTTTCATGAAAAATCAAGAAGATATTCGGAAAAATGATATGTGTTTGCTTACATTTGTTAGATTCAAAATATAACGAAATTTGTATGTATTTAAAAATATTGTAATTTTTATTAAAAGAAGTTTGTTTTTCTCTAGAAATACTTTAAATTATTACGTGAGTGATCGTCAGCAACAATTTCTATGAAACATTACCACTAATTTGTGGATTTTCAATGTAGTATTTTGCTTCATCAGCTGGATTGGTGCAGATATTCTTGAAAATAACATAGGTTTAATTATATTTGTTAAAATACAAAAAGTGTCAATCTTGAAAAAAAAAATAAAGAAATTAATTCAAAGCTTTGGAACTTTGGGCTAAAATGATTTTTTTCACTGAAAAAATTCTATTTCTTTATTTTATAAGCAATGTGGAAGTAGAGAAAGGAAAAGTCAGGAATATGAGGAGGTGGAAAGTATGAGAAGCACGGGATGTGAAGGATGTTAGGGGTTGTGATGTAGTGGAGGGAGAAATAAGAGAATTAAAGATGTTATATTATTATATATTTACCAATAGAATCAAGGAAAACGGCAAAAGTAAGGAATAGAGTACTGACGCCGATCTTCATTTTTTACTAATCCAGTAGATGACAGTAGATGGAAGCAGATGATACTGATTCAGCGGGAAAAGGAATTTTAGTTGAAATGTTTCCATATATATACATATATACTAGTGAGTTTTTCGTATTCCAAGTAGACAATTTTTATTTGCTGACTTCCCCTTTCTGACCTTCTGCCTCACTCATCTAAAAAAATATTCACGTCGTATACAGACAGCCGCAAGTCACTATCTTACTCGATATCATAAATCTAATTCTTGAGACAAACACTTATATCTGTATACGTATACCTGTATTTTATAGAACAAATTGAAGTATCTGAAAAATTATGTCGACATACGCTCAAAGTTTAAACAAAGGTTTCAGAAAACAGATCTTTATTCGTCCAATTTTATCTCTTCCAAGTGTAGCAATTAGTTAATACTTTACAAATAATTGAACATTTAATGTCAAAATTCAATAGATTTTACTCTAAACATTTGTTTTAATTCGAATGTCAAATTAAAGCAGGTAAAGTTCTCTTCAAATAAAATCTAAAATAAGTTAGATTGCCAACTAAAAAATTTTTAATTTAACATCATCGACAATATCTATGAAGAAATGAGATTCAGAAACTATATATCAGGTTTATCAATCGTCGATGAATCAGAGCGTGAATATTGTTATATAAAATTCGACAAGACAGTCCAATTTCAGAGCATAAATTCATCCAAGTAGAAGAAAATTATCGTGATCCAGGAAATAAAAAATACTTATCGCAGGTTAAAACGCTTAGCCGTTGATTTGAGATCGAGAACCAAACGATGGTCACTTCGACATTCAACGGGAGATAAAATGGATTTGGAACTTGTCTTCCAAAAAGTAGAGGTGACAGCAAGAATTATCCAAGAATCACATCAGTTTGTTGAATTTTGGATCAATGGATCAAATGATTTTCATCTGAAATCGGCGGTATCAAGACGATGTATCATAGCGTCTAGGAGTCAGATATGGAGCTTATTTCCTGGATTGGTTACGCTCGGGCGACATAAATAATTTGTTGAACACGCCACACTAAATTAACAAAAGAGACAAAAGACCAAACTTTTTAAAAAGAGTAATTTACAAAATTTCACTTTCACACATCACTTTCTAATGAACAAATAGATATATAATTATACCTTTTCCGATTCTCTCAAAGTACGGAGAGTATGACACGGATTCGAATGCGATGACCAAAAGAAGACAATCCAATGAGCGATCATCAGAGAGTCTTACTCTCGGTACCTCGAAATCGATATCCCCCCACTCTACGTACATCGTATTTTCTAAATTTACAACGACGATATGCTAGCTAACATCACGTATTTCGCAGATATTTTTATTTTCATAACCGCGGAATTTTCAAATCATGCACTTGCCTCACAAGGCATCATTATTACACAAATTAATATGATATTATAATTTTTAAATTATACTTCCGGGCTGGTTTTAGTTTCCAACCCATCCTAGACTCTCCTGTTCTTAGGTCGGATTGCGAACCTGATACCCGACCCGACGTCAATTTGTACTCCACCTCAAAAGTAACGTAGCCGTTGCTTAAACACGGATTTTTCGTTTGTGCCGCGTTTTTCCGTTTTTTGTTTAATTACAATAATGAATCAAGAATAATTGAAAATAATGAAATGTCACACTTTAGAGCCCAATATGCCCAAAATTTGATGTCACGATATGTTGCATCGCCAACAAGAAAGTTTAATTTTCAAACAGCAAAGACTTTCTACTAAAGGGATAAATTTTTAACCCAAAAAGTAAAATTTGTAATCAAATATTTGAATTCTCAACAAAAAATTGATTTTCAACTAATCAGTGTCATGAGCAACCAATAAGTTGAACTTTCAAGCCAAAGAAAGTAATATACGTTGTAATAACATTTAAAATGATTAAAGAAGTATAGAGAATGCTATACTCATGCACTGAGGAAAAGCTTGCTTTTACCAAGAAAATTTTAATTGGCTGAACCCGAGTCGAAATATAGATCCTTCTCTAATCTTCTGAATTCTCTTACCTCAGAGACTTGAAGAGAATGAATTGAGAATTTCTTTTAATGCAATGCAAGTCTTCTGTTAGTCCTCGAAACATGCGGAAATTTCTAATTCCGCATGTTTCGAGGATTAACAGAAGACTTAGTAAGATCCTCTTTAGATTCTCTTCAGTCCTCCATAAAATCTTCCTTTCTTTAATGCACATGCATCGTACAGCGCGCGTCACTTGCTTCTTTTTGTGTGAAACACGGATGGACCATCAAACAGGAGTCAAAAGGAAAGCCCAAGCCAAAATTTTTGCAATAAGAGGTACGTAACAATTTCTGATATCAGCGTGAAATTGAACATTTTTCTGTACATTATAAATTTTCTATAATTACTAGGTGAGGATATTACCTAGAGTTAGCAGAGCAAGTTAGCTAACATCAGTGAACTTCGGTTAATATCATTACCTAGTAATTGTAGCAAATTTGTAATGTGCAGAAAAGTGTTCAATTTGACGCTGAAATGAAAAATTATTACGCACCTCTTATTGCAAGAATTTTGGCTTAAGCCTTCGTTTTGACTCCTGATCGAGGGTCCATCGAAGTTTTGTAATTTCTTTTCTAATTCATCTCAATCTGTTAAGGAAGCAGCTCTACATACAAAGGAGTTGATGACCGATTGCTTTCGAGATGGGTGTTGGTGGAAGGAGGCACGTTGGAATTTGTTTATATTCGTGGGTTTTCTGTTAACCTCATGTCCTAATATGTTATCAGACTTTTTGTAAACTAGTACGTCCAAGAAAGGCAATTTTCTATTTTGTTCAATTTACATGGTTAACTGGATATGGGGATGTAATCGATTGATGAAACCGGAAAACTTGTTAAGCTTGGATTGGTAGAAGATTTGAGTTTCTAGATGTTTCATAAAGATGTTGGCTATTACAGGTGAAATTGGAGATCCCATTTCTGCTCCTCAAGTTTGTTAGTAGAATAGCTTATTTGAAGAGAAGTAAGTATTATTGAGACAGTGTTCCATCAAAGGTATGAGATAGAAAAGTGAAGCTTTCGTCAGTCCTCAATGCACAATCAGTTTCCGGGAAGATCATCTTATGGAATTCATAGTGTCCTTCGACAATGCATCTTGGGCACGGAGAGTATCTATTGTGAGACTTTTTGCAGGTAAAAAAACTCCTTGCCGGGTTATCACCTAAAACTAACTCCAAGATTACTTTAATGGTGCGCCCATTCCAAAATAAGCCTTCACCGATCAATGTTAAATACTCTTGTATGAATTACACAAGAAATTCGTGGACTGGCTTTCATCTATCTGTAGCTTGTTATGCGCGGATAGAAAAAACTGCTGGGGGTTGTTGTTTTATAGTTCGGCCTAACATTAACAATAATTGGCTTTTTAAGCTTTGTATTAAAATCAATCCATCTACATGGACTTTTAACGTCACTTCTGTAAATTCATCCCCTTCGCCAAAGAACTTTAGCTCATGCAAGATTGTTCTTTCTAATCCAAAGTGTAAGACACTCACATGCGAAGGTCAGAAGGTTTGAAAATTCGAATGTCGAGTAATAGTTCAAAGGTCTAATTTTAGCGTACAGGGCATGGATGCTTTATAACTCCCATTATATTTCACTCTCGTTGTAGTAACCTGAGTCTTTTTTAGAACCTAAAAGTGAGGGTTCTACTCAGGAACACTCATTCAGTAACATATGATCACATATTACAAAATTTATAATAATAATTCATTAGATATCAATAAAGAAATGGTTATGAAAATAAATGTAAAGTTGCCACGAAAAATTACAGAAACGTAATAAAGGGTTTATTTGTTTTACCACCAAACCTGTTGTAGTGTTGTAAATATATTGAACAATTATTTAATAGGAACAAAAATTGAGATTTAACATTAAAAACGTAATATACTTATGGGTTCCATATGTAATTGGGAATAGGACTTTGAATAAAACGCAGAATAAAAAGTACTTGTAAATGCTATCACTTTTTGAATTTCTATCCGAAATGGTTGGCCAACGAACTATCCAATCCAAGTAGTCTTTCAAATGTTATCCGGTTGACAGAAAACGACAACAACGACAACGACCACAAGGACAGACAACAATCCAAAAACTATTTTTTATGGCTCAGGGAACCTGAAAACGTCGGTTTACAAAACGACTTTCAAGGAACCATGAAACTAATATTCAAAGAGATGAACAAAAGTAAAAGTACAGAGTTTCTCAGCATGAGAAGTAGCAAAGGTGAAATGCTATATGATACCGACGGGATATTAGACGCCATAAAAGACTCTTTCAAAGAATTATTAGGAGGTGCAGATATAGGGCAACAGAGCTGCGAGATAGAAAATAACGCATTAGAAAACCCAATTGAAAAAGTCTGTGTCACTGAGATTAGATACATACTTTTTAAAGTATCATTCGTATTTTGACGAAAATTGTGCAAAATCTGCATGATTTTTACTTTTGTCAATTTTTTCGAACAACGATACCACAGGAAAATGTTGTAAATCAAAAAGGTTGTATTTTTATGAAATAAACCATTTCACTGTCGAAAATTTTGGTATGGAAAAGCAATATTTTACAAAATAAATATATAATATTCACATATAAGGCTTGAACCCTAGTAATAAAATCGATTTGTATGTGATAAATTTGATAAAAAGTAGCTTTCTTAGCTCTAATTATTTAACTGCGATAACTATTTTCTTTGGATGACAAATCGAAACATGTTATCCTTTGTCCTCTATCGCCAACAGTTCACTAGATAGGTGAGAGTGGGGTATGGTGCCAGGCTTTGAATGAAAAGTACTTCGAATTATAATTGACATTTGATAGTGATATCTAAATTTTTTGGTGAAAAGTTCACATTATCAGGTTACATATGTCATTACTTAAATCCGTTTTCGATCAGCGTACCCCATACCGTGGGGCATGGTGTCCGTCATATTACTGCCGGTTTATTTTATGAATATGAACGCTGTAGAATAAAAAGCGTACAGTATAATAATTCTTGAAAGTATAATGTAACGAAAAAAAATACTCGAGACATGATCAACATTAAATAAATGTTTTCTCATCAATCAGAGTGAAGCATGTCGCAAAACCTAGTTATAACATCTTACTCCTTGAAAATTCTATTCAGCGTGTAAAGATCTGAATTTGCCTTCAACAGATATCTTGTTTACCGAAAGGTATCAAAGGCGCGAAAATTCAAAACAAGCATTGAATAATAATATTCGAAATCCTATTTATTGAGTTATTGTTCAACGCATGTAATAAGTACCACCTTATAAATGGAGAGAATTATTTGAAGTGTTTTTATTTTGGGAAATTATAATTAGGAATGCAAAAAACTTTATAACTGTAAGTCTTATTCTTTTTAGGTTATAACCTCAAAGTTTACATGCTGGTCTCTTTCAAAGAAATAAAACATGAACTCGAATGGTTAAGGAAAGAGAATCCTTTCAAGTATATTTTAATAGACAATTATAATTATGAATGTGAATACATTTATAACCTTTAAAACGGCAATTGTTATATTTGTAGGTTATAATCACGAATTTTAGATGACAGTCTATTTCAAAGTCATTAAACGTGTACTTGGTACTTACCGTATTATTATTAAATATAACTTCAAATTACTTTTCGATTTTCATTATCTGTCTAACTTTATCATTGACAACTTTGAATTTTATTAGATAGGACATAAATAAATTTCTAAAAATTTTGCAGACAGCATGCCCCGCATGTCATGTTTTAAGATTTTATTTATTGTAATACATTCAGAACGTTTATAAAAACAATTTATGATACCTGAAGTTTAGAAAAAATACTTCACCTATTAAAATCTAATATTTTCATGCTTCAAGTATTTCAAAATATGCTGTGCTTGATTTCTGCCAAAGATTTTCCATCTGTTTTCGTCAAAACAGTTTTTTTGTCATTATAACTCTTCTGAAACGTATTCTAAAACAAAAATTTCATCACATCACTATTTTTCCAAACACAGAAAGTAATTTTATGCAAAAAACTAATATGGAAATCAACAAACGTGGGCGTTTTTTGTTATTGACACCATGCCCCACACGGACACGATACCCCACTCTCCCCTACTTGTAGAAAATCACAGTTTCAATCTTTTTACGGAAAATTTGATAAGCCTGTAACTCTTGAGACAGACAGGTTCTTTATTTATTATTAGCAAATAATTTATTACAAAATTACAGGTTTTATAGGTTGTAAAGTTTCAATCTTTAGCCGATGTCAACTGTTTGGTCCCAGCCTAGCTACCTGATTCCTGGAAATAACAGGTCCTGCTATTAGGGTCCATGGTTTGTAGATGTCGGACTTTAATGGACAAAAGCCTCGACAAATACGAAAACAGAACAAAAACTTTTGTAATTTTGACCCTGGCAAATATTAAAGTTTTCAATTCGTAATATAATTTTCTTTAGAAAAAATTAGGTGTCTAACTTCTTGTCTTAAGACAAGTTCACCTGTCTTCAAAACACAGTTTTTTTTGTAAAGGCTTTAAAAAAAATGTAGCATTTTTTTTCAATCAGTGAGTTCGGAAATTTGGAGTTTTAATAAAATCGGTGATACTCAATTTCCACATAAATCGAATACCTTCTCGTTTAGATGAGAACTTTATAATTATAATGACGATAATAAAAAAATGTAAAATGATAGAAATAACTTAGGACGACAACCTTGACACCTATAATGTCGTTATCTCACATATACGTGAGATAACGACTGCTTGTATCTGCGTTTACTCTCGTGAAGCACTAGAATATTCATTATACCAAACTATATTATAACAAAATTCTTCACTAAAGCATTCATCAATTCTTCGTCTATTCTGAGAAAATGAGAACCCTATTCACTATTGAAGATAAATTTCTAACCATATGGTTAAATTAAAAAATAACACAAAACAGTTGCATTTATACTGTAAAAACTATAGATCTGTTTTTTCACGATATCATTTTTTTCGCATCCTGTTTTTGAATAGAATAATTTGATGCTGTTATTTTTAATGCAAAAGGAACGATTCTGGCATCCCACCAGTGGCCTCATTGTAGTACCACTCGAGACTGTTTCTTCTGAGTCTTATTGAAATACCTGAAACTAGCCCTGAAATAATACTTTGTTTTCACAACGTACAACCATATAGTTCAACTCTCAATAAAAAGAGACGAATTTAAAAAAAAAGTTGAATTGTATACAAAAAGAAATGGAACAAATAATGGAACTTTTTATGTCTAGTGAACTTAATTGCAATACCTTTATAATTTCTTGGGTCGCTCAATTCAATTTTGCTGTAAAAATAACCCAATTAGATCGTATTTTGTCTTTAAAACTCTGAATTAGCCGGAAAAATACCAAAAATGGTGATTTTTCCTTTATTTTTCAGATGGAAAAAAAATTTACGTCTAGTGGAC
>JAABKJ010011025.1:0-10838 GCA_011634705.1 Andricus grossulariae
AGTAAGTAGAAGTGATGGGTAATGAGAGGAGAGAAAGTGGGGAACATCAGAAAAAATGAAAGAGAGCAAGTAGAGAAAATGAGGGAAAGAGAGTAGGGGAGAGAGGGGAAATTACGAGAGGCAGGTAGAAAGAATGAGGAAAAGCAAGGAAGCAAGGAAGGGGAGGAGAAGTAGAGGACGTCAGGAAAAATGAGGGAGAGGCAGTAAGAGAAGTGACGGGTGGAGAGTAGGGGAGTGCGTGGGAAAAATAAAGGGGAACTACGGGGAAATTAGGAAACATGAGGGGAGAAGAGGTGGAAGCAAATAAGGGGAGAGAAAGTAGGTGAAGAGAGGAAGGGTAAGAGCAAAATGAGGAAGAGGAAGTAGAGAAAATTAAGGGAAATGAGGAAATGAGATCAAGGGGAGTGATGGAAAATGAAGAAAGTGGAAGTAGGAAAATTACGAAAAATTAGTGGAGGGGAAGTGGAGGCAAATAAGGTGAGGGAAAGTAGAGGAAGTGAGGAAATTTAAGGGCGAGGAAGTAGATGAAGTAATGGGGATGAGGGGCGGGGAGGGGAAGTAGGGAACGTTGAGAAAAATGAGGGAGAGGAAGTGGAGAAATGACGGGTGGAGAGTAGGGGAGTGTGGAGAAATGAAGAAAGCAGGAGTAGGGAAAATAAGAAAAATTAGGGTAGCAGAATTGTTGGCAAATAAGGGGAGATAAGATAGCTGAAGAGAGGAAGAGTAAGGGCAAAATGAGGAAGAGGAAGTAGAGAAAATTAAGGGAAATGAGGAAATGAGATTAAGGGGAGTGATTGAAAATGAATGAAGGAGGAAATGAGGGAAACTGTGGAAATCAGATTAGGTTGAGTGATGGGAAAGGAAGGAAGGGGAAGTAGGAAAAATTTGGGGAAATAAGGGGAGAGGAAGTGGAGGTACATAACGGGAGGAAAAGTAGAGCAAGTGAGGGAAAATAAGGAAGAGGAGGGGTGGGGAAGTAGAGGGCGTCAGGAAAAATGAGGAAGTAGGGGGAATTAGGAAACACGAGGGGAGAAGTGGATGAAAATAAGGAGAGGGAAAGTAGGGAAAGTGAGGGAAAGTGAGGGAGAAGAAACTGAAGAAGGGAGGGATATTGAGGAAAGGAGACATAGGGGACGTCAGGAAAATGAGGGAGATGATTTAGGAGAAAATAGAGAAAATAAGGGAAGAGATTTGGGAGAGTATGGGGAAATGAAGTGAGGGGAAGTATCGGAAAATAGGAAAAATTAGGAAAGGGGAACTGGTGGCAAATAAGGGGGGGGAGTACCACAAGGGAGGAAAAGTGAGGGAGAGGAAGTAGAAGTGGAGGGTAATGTGGGGAGATAAAGTAGGGAACGTCAGAAAAATTAGGTACAGCAAGCAGAGGAAATAAAGGCGATAGTAGAGGAGAAGGGGGAAATTATGAGAGTTAGGTAGGGGGAATTGAGGAAAGCGAGGAAAAATAAGGGAGAGGAAGTAGGAGAAATCTCGGGTGGAGAGTAGAGGAGTGAGGAGAAATGAAGAAACGGGAAGTAAGGAAAAGAAGGGAAAATAAGG
This sequence comes from Andricus grossulariae, assembly GCA_011634705.1. Taxonomy (NCBI): domain Eukaryota; kingdom Metazoa; phylum Arthropoda; class Insecta; order Hymenoptera; family Cynipidae; genus Andricus; species Andricus grossulariae. The sequence continues at coordinate 1,555 of JAABKJ010011025.1, forward strand.
GTAGGAGTAGTGGTGGCAAATGAGAGGAGGAAAAGTAGGGGAAGTGAGGGAAAGTGAGGAAGAGAAAGTAGAAGAAGTAATGGGTAATTAGGGGAGGGGAAGTAGAGGACGTCACGGAAATTGAGGGAGAGGAAGTAGGAGAAATTACGGAAGGAGATTAGGGGAGTGCGTGGGAAAAAAGAAAGGGGAAGTAGGGGAAACTAGGAAACAAGAGGGGAGGAGATGTGGAGGCAAATAAGGAGAGGGAAAGTAAGGGCAGCTTAGGAAAAGTAAGGGAGAAGAAGCAGAAGTGATGAGTATTGAGGAAAGGGAAAATAGGGGATGTGAGGAAAATGAGGTAAAAGATTCAGGAAAAATGAAAGAAAATAACGGAGGAGAGTAGGGGGAGTATGGGGAAATAAAGGGAAGGGGACGTGATTCAGAACTTAGGGAACATTAGGGAAAATTAGGGGCAATGAGGGGTGGAGAATAAAGGGAAATTAGGAAGAGGATGTAACGCAAGTGAGTGCAAACTAGGGAAAGTAGGGGACATAATAAAAAAAATAAGGGAAAATAAGGGGAGGGGAAGTTATGGAGAAATTAGGGAACATTAGGGGAAATGAGGGGCGATGAGGGGTGGAAAAGTGAAAGCAAATGAGGGAGAGGAGGTGGGGGAAATGAGTAAATTTAGGGGTGGTCAAGTATGGAGGTTTTCTTTTTAAGTTAATTTTTTTAACTGAAAATTCTACGATTTCATTTCTGATTGAAAAGTTATCTTTTTTGGTTGAAAATTCAACTATTTCGTTGAAAATACATCTTTTCGGGTTTAAAAGTCAACTGTTTCCTAAAAAATTTCAATTTTTAGCTTAAAAATTAAATCTCTTGTTCGAAATTCGTCTTTTTGGATAGAAAATTGATCTTTCTCAGTTGAAAATTTAACTATTTTGTTTAAAATTTAATAATTTGTTTCAAGATTCGTGTCTTTGGTTGAAAATTTGTACTTTTGGTTGAAAATTGATTTTTTGTTTAATTTAACTATTCGATTTTTGATTTAAAATTTACCTTTTTTGGTCAATTCCTTCGTCAATCCAGTAAAAGTTAAAAATCCTTATTTCTTTCGAGAAAATATATTTGCGGTATTTTTCTTTGTAATTGGCTGCAATTTGCTGCCGTAAATCTTGATAAGTTCAAGAAATTTTTTCTCTTAAATTCACATTATAACAATTGTCCATTAATCATTATGAATATTGAATTACAGATCCGAGTCACGTAATAAGAGTGGGGTGAATCGATTTTTCAGTGAGACGAAAGAATTTCTCTTTAAATTGCATAAACGTGCCTTCAGTTCACATGCACTTCAGTGATTTCTCATTGTCAGGAATACAAATTTTTATTCTTTTTTCAGCCTTATTCTTCTGCGTGACAAAGGCAGAGTCGTTGAATTTATAATTCAATATTACTGAATTTCAAAAGGTGACATTTACTGAAACAACAAAGGAATATGAAGTTGAACTACTTTTTTAAAAATTTCTTTCCTTGGTAGAAGATTTCTCTCTTCTATGAAATATATTTTTTGGTACTACTTTGTTAAAAAGTCTTTTCATTGGTTAATTGGTTAAAAATGGAATCTTTTTTATTTTTGGTCGAAAACTGATAGTTTTTATTTTAAAAATCAAGTTGAGAAGTTAACTTCAAACAAAGTAGTTCGATTTTCAACCAAAGAGTTGAATTTTCGAACTAAAAAGATGAATTTTAAATGAAAAATGTAATAGTTGATATTTTAACAAAAATAGGTTTGTATTTGAAATAAAAAACAGTTGGATGTATCCAACAAAAACCAATTTAAAGAAAAAAACTTGAATGCTACTGACTAATTTAGGTTACAGTTGTTGTGCGCTGGAACACGATATTTTCCTGTACAATGACAATGATCTCTGTCCCTGAGATCAATTGCGAAAGGTTTTGAAAAATGGGACCGTTAGCAAACTACGTCACGCTATTTCGCAAATTTTGCACCCCTCCCCTTTTTCTTCAGAACTAAAACAGATTAATTTGCAAACAAGTAGTTGCATTTTTAAACAAAAAAATCAATTTTCTACTGAAACAGGAGAATTTAAAACAAAATACATCAATCTTAAACCAAATAGTTACATATTCTACTAAATTGTTGAATTTCCTGCAAAAAGAGGTGAATTTCGAACCAACAAATTTTGTTGTCATAAAAGAAAAAAATTTAAATCAAATTGTTGAATTTTCAAGCCAAAAGGACGAATTTTGAAAAAAAACAGTCAATATTCGAGAGGATAAATGAGAAAAAGAGGGGAATAGGGAAAAGAAATTGAAGCCTGCGATAAACAATTCTAAATTTTGATCATTTATACACCAAAGTATAACATTTTTATTGAATATTGAAGTTTTTTTTAAATACTTTTAAAATATCAGGTTAGAAAATTGAAGATTTTGCTTAAGGAATAAAGTGAATTTTCCACTGCACCCTTTTTTATTTGGACTATATTTAATTTTAAATTTCGATTAGACATAGGTTCAATGCCTGACAAAATTTATGTTACTATTTTGACACTATTTTGACACTATTATTTCAAATTCGTGACGATATTTACACTATTTTTCATCTCTGAAGTTAGTCCGTGGCCTGTAAATTTTTTTCCTTTCGTGACCCGAGTTTGCATATTAAATGAGTGGCATTAGTTATCTGATTCAACTTTTTAACATTTTTCTTTAATAACTTAGAATTTACATTGTACAAAGGACATGAAAAGTACTGGAGAAAATAAAAATTACTTTTTTCCATTAGTCACGCTTTCGAATAATTGCAGAAGTAAAAGAAAAAAATGTCCTGCTTTGTGGGTATTATTATAGTAGATATGAGGTATTATTATAGTGTATGTGAGGCAGTAATTGCTGTTTTAAGCTCCGTTCTTTGTGATTGCTCCAAGACATGCAAGATTAAAAGAGATTGAACATTTCTCATAATTTGTAATTTTAAATGCCCGTTTATTAATCTGCAAATAAATCACAAACCTGAGGAAATAGAAAAATTAAAGAGTAAGAAGTTTTTACATAGGAAGATAATTTAAAATCGAGAGAAAAATAATAAATTTATTGAAGGAGACAAACAGGACAGAATAGTTTTTTATATTATTTAGATTACAGTTGTTGTGCGCTGGATCACGATATTTTCCTGTACAGTGGCAATGATCTCTCTCCCTGAGATCAATTGCGAAAGGCTTTGAAAAAGGGACCGTTTTCAAAGTACGTCACGCTATTTTGAAAAACAACCCTCCCCTTTCTCAAAAAATTGTTTAAATAAATGAAATATATTTAAATAATGGCCAAATATCGTTAAATAAATATAATAATATCTTCGTTAATTGTGTCATTAATTCCAGAAAATATTCACTTTTCAAGATTTGCAGCGGATTGCAAATCTTTTTTTACATCTAATGATTTTGGCTACAAAATGTGATTCTTTTTTAGTTGTATTTTTTAGTTGACTTCAGCTACATTTTTTGCGTTGTCAAAATTTCATCGTTGGATTCTTGTCTTTTTTTCATTTCCAAGAATTTTTCACTTAAATTTGAATGTTGCTATACCAATTTTTTTAGATAGAATCGATGATAATTATATTATTTTTAAAATTTTGAAATTAAAATTCAAGAGGAAATTAATTAAAGCGAAAATTAACTTGAAAGAAAATTAATGTAAAAGAAAATTATAATTCAAAGGAAAGTAGCTTTTATGAGAGAATTTTTTCATTCCTATTTTTCAGTTAAGCTCTATAGGGAATTTAATTTAAGTCTTTCAAGGTATCGATATGGTCGGTCACGTAATGACAAATTGATTCCACTGCACAAAGTTGGCGAATCCATAAATGACGGAACTTCTTGAAGTTTTTTTTTCGTCCTTGCTTATTCAAGTGTACATTTTTCCAAATACAATAAGCCAGTGAATATTAAAAGTTTTTCAAATTAATCTTCGACCGGACTTTTGCGAAGCGTTCCTTATAACTCTAAAAGTTTAGCAAGTTAATTAAAAAATGTCTCTTTGTTCAGCTCGAGGGGTAAACAACTCTGGCAATCCATTTACTGCTCGGTTATCCTTTATTGAAAATCTGAGATATCCAGGGTAATTCAGTATGATCCGACCTAATCCACCTATAATCCAGTAAATTTTGAGTAATTCATGTAATCCACTTGACAACCAGGTACAACCTGGAGTAATCCACTTGTAATGCGGAAAATAAATCCACTTGTAATCCACTCAATTCGTATAATTCATGTAATCCACTTGAAATCCAGTTAGAATACAGAGTAATCCACTTGTAATATGGGTAAAACCACTTTTAATCTGGGTAAATCCACTTATCATCCAGTAAATTTTTAGTAATTCATGTAATCCACTTGAAATCCAGGTACAATCTGAGACAATCCACTTGTAATCCGAAAAAATCCACTTGCAATTCACTCAATTCGTATAATTATGTAATCCACTTGCAATCCAGTTAGAATCCAGAGCAGTCCACTTATAATCCAGTCAATTGGGAGTAATACATGTAACCCACTTCCAATCCAGATTGAATCCAGAATAACCCACTTGTAAAGTGGATGAATCCGCCTACAATCCAGTCAATTGTGAGTAATTCATGTAATCCACTTGCAATGCAGTTAGAATCCAGAGTAATCCACTTGTAATCTGGGTAAAACCACTTTTAATCTGGGTCAATCCACTTATAATCCAGTCATTTGGGAGTAATCCATGTAATGGACTTCCAATCTAGATTGAATCCAGAATAACTCACTTGTAAAGTGGATGAATCTGCTCATAATCCAGTCAATTGCGAGTAATTCATGTAATCTACTTACAATCCAGATAGAATCCAGAGTAATCCACTTGTAATATGAGTAAGTCGACTTATAATCCAGTCAATTGCGAGTAATTCATGTAATCCACTTAAAATCCAGTTAGAACCCAGAGTAATCCACTTTTCAGGTGAATAAATCCGCTTATAATCCAGTCGATTGCGAGTCATTCTTGTAATCCACTTGAAATCCAGTTAGAATCCAGTGTAGTCCACTTGTAATCCACTTAATACACTTGTCATCCAGTTAATACACTTGTAATCTGCTTATCCATTCATAATGCTGTGAATTGGGAGTAATTCACGTAATCCACTTGCAAACCAGTTACAATCTGGAGTAATCCACTCGGCATGCGTTAAAATACACTTTTAATTCAGTCAATTTCCAGTAATTCACGTAATCCACTTGCAATCCAATTACTATCCCGCATAATCGACTTGTTTCCGGATGAATCTATTTATAATCCAGTCAATTGGGAGCAATTAATATAATCCACTTGCAATCCAGTTACAATCCAGAGTAATACACTTGTAAGTTGGATTAATCCACTTGTAATCCACTAAAATTCGAGTAATTCATGTAATCCACTTGCAATACAGTTACAATTCGGAGTAATCTACTTGTAATCTGGAGTAATACCCTTGTAATTCATGTAAATCTTTTTATAATCTAGCCAATGGGGAGTAATTCATGTAATCCACTTTCAATTCAGTACACATCCAGTTAATCTACTTGTAATCTGGTTAATTCACTTATAATTCAATCAAAAAGCAAAATAAAAAAGCAAATCCACTTATTATCCAGATAGTTGCGAGTAATTCATGTAATCCACTTACAATCTAGATAGAATCCAGAGTAATCCACTTTTGGGCGAATAAATTCTTTTATAATCCACTAAAATTCGAGTATTTCATGTAATCCACTTTCAATCCACTTAGAATCCAGCGTAATCCACTTGTAATCCAGAAAATACACTTTCGATCGGGGTAGTCCATTCATAATGCAGTCAATTGGGAGTAATTCATGTAATCCACTAGCAATCCAGTTACAATCTGGAGCGATCTACTTGTATTTCGAGAAAATCCACTTTCAATCCAGTCAATTTCGAGTAATTCATGTAATTCACTTAAAATCTAGTTACAATCCGGCGTAATCCACTTGTGACCGGATAAATCCATCTACAATCTAGTCAATTGGGAGCGATTTATATAATCCACTTGCAATCCAGTTACAATCCAGAGTAATACGCTTGGAAGATGGATAAATCCACTTATAATCCACTTAATTTCGAGTAATTCAGGTAATCCACTTGCAATCCAGTTACAACCCAGGGCAATCCACTTATAATCTGGGTAAATCCACTTATAATCCAGTCAATTTGGAGTAATTCATGTAATCCGCTTGCTCTCCAGATTGAATCCTGTGTAATCCACTTGTAAAATGGACGAATCCGCTTTTAATCAAGTCGATTGAGAGTAATTCATGTAATCCACTTGCAATCCAGTAAAAGTTGAGAGCAATCCAGTTGTAATATAGTTAATGCACATGCAACCCGGATAATTCAGTTATAATCCAGTCTATTGGGAGTAATTCATGTAATCCACTAGCAATCCAATTACAAACTGGAGCAATCCACTTGTAATCCGCGAAAATCGAATTGTAATCGATTCAATTTCCAGTAATTCATCTAATCCACTCTGCAATCCAGTAAAAAGCCAGCGTAATTTACTTGTGACCAGATAAATCCATTTATAATCCAGTCAATTGGGAGAAATTCATATAATTCACTTACAATCCAGTTACAATTCAGAGTAATACGCTTGTGAGCCGGATAAATCCACTTATTAACACTAAATATCGAGTAATTCAGATAATCCAGTTGCAATCCAGTTACAATTCAGAGTAATCCACTTGTAATCTGGAGTAATACACTTGTAATCCGAATAAATCCATTTATAATCCAGCCAATGGGGAGTCATTTGTGTAATCCACTTGCAATCCAGTTACAATCCAGGGTAATCCAATTATAATCCGGGTAAACCCAAATTTAATCTGGTTTAATCCACTTTTAATCCAGTCATTTGGGTGTAATTCATGTTATCCGCTTGTAATCCAGATTGAATCCAGAGTATACCACTTGTAAAGTGGATGAATCTGCTAATAATCCAGTCGATTGAGAGCAATTCATATAATCTACTTGCAATCCAGTTACAATCCAGAGTAATATACTTATAATCTGTGTAAATATATTTATAATTCAGTCAGTTTTTCAGAGTAATCCACTTGTAATCTGGAGTTATACACTTGAAATCCGATTTAATCCATTTATAATCCAGCCAATGGGGAGTATTTCATGTAATCCACTTGCAATCCAGTTACAATCCAGAGTAATCCATTTGTAATCTGGGTAAAACCAGTTTTAATCTGGGTAAATCTACTTATAATCCAGTCAATTGGGAGTAAATCATGTAATCCGTTGCAATCCAGATTGAATCCAGAGTATCTCACTTGTAAAGTGGATAAATCTGCTTATAATCCAGTCGATTGCGAGTAATTCATATAATCCACTTGCAATCCAGTTACAGTCCAAAGTAATATAGTTGTGATCTGTGTAAATCCAGTTATAATTCAGTCAATTCCGAGTTATTCATGTAATCCACTGGCAATCCAGTTAAAAACCAGAGTAATCCACTTGTAAAGTGGATGAATCAGCTTATAATCCAGTCAATTACGAGTAATTCCTGTAACCCACTTGTAATCCAGTTACTTCCTGGATTCATCCACTTGCAAATCGAAGTAATCCACTTGTAATCCGCTGTAATGCAATTGTAATCCGGAAAATACACTTATGATTCAGTCGAATTTTAGTAATTCATGTAACCCACATACAATCCAGTTACAAACCGAAGGATTTCACTTATAAAGTGGATTATTCCACTTGTAGTCCGCTGTAATCCACTTGTAATCCGGATGAATCTACTTTTAATTCAGTCAAATGCGAGTAATTCATGTAATCCGCTAACAATACAGTTACAATCCGGTGTAATCCACTTGTAATCTGGAGTACTGCACTTGTAATCCGATTAAATCCACTTATAATCCAGTCAATTTCGAGTAATTCATGTAATCCACTTGCAATCCAGTTGCAATCCAGGATGCTCCACTTGTAATCCTGGGTAATACACTTTCAATCCAAACGATTCGGAGTAATTCAGGTACCTTTAATCCATGGTTGTAATCCACTTGTAATCCACATAAATCCAACTAATTTAGCTAGTCAAAGTAAATTACTTCTAATCCAGAGTAATCCAGGTAACTCACAGTAATTTACATATAAAAAGTTAAATTATTTTGGTAGGAAATTCATTTACTTGATTAAACATTTTTTTTTGTTTTTTTGAAAATAAAATTGTTCATCTAAGAATGTATCAGGATTCAGTTTTTGGCCTAAAAATTGAACTATTTTGATGAAAAAATTAACTATTTTGTTGAAAAAATTAACTATTTCTGGTAGAAAATGAATCTTTTTCCTAAAAAATTAATCTTCTTGATTGAAAATTGAACTATTGTGGTGAAAAATTGAACTATTTTGTTGAAAATTGGTTGTTTTTTTTTTGTGGTTGAAAATAATTTTATTCAACCTAATGTTTGACGATTCCATTTTTTATTGTAAATTCTCATTTTTAGGTTAAAATGAAACTATTTGGATGAAAAGTGTTGTATTTTTTCATGTCTTTGTTTGTAAATTAAACTAGTTTGTTGAAAATTTGTTTTGGTTTGTTCAACAATTTTTACCTGAGACTATTCTATTTTTTGTGGCATATTTATCCTTCTTAGTTAAAAATTCAACTTTTTGGTGAAAAATTTGTCTTTTTTAGTTGAAAATTCATCTATTTTGTTAAAAATTCAACAATTTTGTTAGAAAGTTTCCTTTTTGGTTGAAAATAAATTATTTGATGAAAATTATTCTTTTTACTTTTTTCGTTGAGAATTCCTCCCTTTTTGTTCAAAAAATTAATCTACTTTGTAGAAAATTCAACAATTTTGTTACAAATTATTTTTTTATGTCGAAAATTCTTTATTCTTATTGAAAGCTTATCGCTTTAATTAAAATTTTAACTATTTTGTTGAGAATTAGCTTTTTTTTTGGTTGAAAATTTATTTTTAACTGAAAATTTAATTATTGTGGTTGAAAGTTCATCATTTAAGTAGAAAATTTATCTTTTTGGTTGAAAATGTAACTATTTTGTTGAAAATTCAACAATTTTGTTGAAAGTATCATTTTTGGTTAAAAATTCAAATATTTTATGAAAATTCTTCTTCCTACATTTTTCCTTGATGATTTCTTTCTTTTGGTTCAAAATTAATCTTCTTTGTATAAAATTCAACTGTTTTGTTAAAAATTAATTTTTCCGAGGAAGATTC
>JAABKJ010011026.1:0-10837 GCA_011634705.1 Andricus grossulariae
CGCCGTCAAGGCGGACGCGGACTTCTGAATCTCCAGTGTCTTCATAACCGAATTGTTTTGAGTACAGCTTACATCGTACATATAAAAACGACACCGGCTCACAGAAGAACCGCGGAAAATCACACCTATGGCCAGGTCTCACGAACGTGAGATGGGTGGCCACAGGGCTTTACGAAATTACAATGGCATTGCGGCAAAACCGCTCGTTTGTCTTGGAGGCATGAAGCGACCCAAGGATGAGAGCTTTCTGCATGTCTTTCTAGTCTCAAGATGTCTAATATCGCTTATAACCACAAGCTCAGGGTCATGAAAAACGCCAGTAATTTTTCCTTTTTTCCGAGTAATTTTGGCACACCTGTACAATCCAAAGTCAATAACGATATTACTGATGAACTGAACGTGAAGCGTGAACGTACGTCTAATGCTTGCATTTGGTTTATCTATAATATCCCAAGAAGCCAAGGCGCCAAGTCAATCCCATGGAGCCAGAGAAAACAATTTCTTATGGGTAACCTGCTTTATAGCCTATTCAGTAATGAAGCTACGCACTATCTTCATAATCTCTTCTATTTCATTGACAAAGATTCTAAACTCCGTGAAAGAAAAACAGTACAAAAAACTCAGCCATACCGCATGCGTAACATGCAAAGGTCTTTTTTTATTCATGGCGCTCGGCTTTGGAGTAAACTACCTATAAGCATGAGAAATGCACCATCACAATTTCACTTCAGAAAACTCCTTTTTGGTTACTTATTTAACACATCAAATCCTAACCTTGAAATTACACATTGGTAACACTTAAATCCTTGAGTTTAAAATATATATAAGCGTGCATATGAATGTATTTAATCTTAAGCATGTATAGTTGCGTATGTACACTTACAGTATTATTGGTGACAGACCACATCCAATTATGTGTATCTTAGTTTATTTCTTTACTTCTGTTAAATACCTATTTTTTATTTTATTCGTTATATCGATCAGCGTCACTTTTTAACTGTGATATGTATCACCTGTCCCTTATAGGGCTATCTTGCCCTAGGAACTTTTCATGGATAAATACAAATACAAATTCAAATACAAATACAAATAACAATATCTCCTGTGTACTTCTTGACGATATTTAAAGCAAGTTGAAGTTTGCTTGGACCAGAAGCATACATCTTTAGGTTATCGATATAAAATACATGAGTGACCTTATGCTCGTGAAGGTTAGTGTCTCTGCAAAAGTATCCAAGAGAATCGCGTAGTGAAAGAAATAGATGCAGAAGTATGATGCAGAAGAGCAGAGGGCTTATGATATCGCCATGAGAAGAGGAAGGTAAATCTAGTTTTGTAAAGGTGCATCAATCTCTCTATGCATATCACTATTTTTGGATGAACCTTCAGGCTTTCCAACAGGCAGATGATAAGAATATGAGAGGTTGAATCGTATGCTTTTCGGTAGTGAACCCGAGCCACTAACAGGATGCGCTGATGGGCTGCTGCGTCTTTGCTGACGAACTTGTCAAGTAGCAGGTTTTTTTGACAGCCTGCTACACCTTTTTTCGAGCCACGTTGTGTTTGTACATCTCTCTTCACACAGGCTCAATTCTTGGAACAATCATGTCGTTTAGGAATGCTGCAAAGATCTTATACAGCGTGTTAAAACAAGGTATTGTGCTGTAACTCTCTGGGTTGAACAAGTCGTCTTTTTCGGTAGGAGTATAGTGCGTCCTAGCACCAGTCACTGCGGAATGGGTGTTTCTGACTTGAAATAATAGGTGAATATGTGGGCCAGACGTTGGTGTGTAGAAGTAAACTTCTTCCACAGATGTACTTTTTACTATCTGGTTCTCCAGCGGAACACACACACACATTTAATTGCGGGTTCCTTGGAAGCAACGGCCATCTACGACAATAAGAACGGCTCCCAGTAGAACCTCAATCAATCACACCTATGGCCACGCCTCACGGCCGTGAAATGTGTAGCTACAGGACACGAAGAAATCACAATGACAGGCCGGCGAAACGCTCATGTGTCTTGTGGACACGCATCAACCCAAGGATGACGGCTGTCGGAATCCATCTTGCATGTGGCTTGGCTCGTTTATTGCACGCGGGTATGGCTTTGAGGTTACGAACCAGTTATATTTTCGGATAGAGGGTTCCTGTGCCAAGGGTTTCTACTGAATATGGTTACCATAATTAATAAAGAGTCGTAAACAATTGTCTACTAATGGTCCCAAAGGAATAACCCCCAAGCGGAGGCGTAACAATCGTGCCGAAAGCTGAATGGAACCTGGGTGAGGGGTCTTAAACGGTGACTCTGGGTTAGATGCGGTTCAAAACGATTAAACGCGTAGAGCAGTCAACAATGGGTCGGCGAACAGTGCTGATCACCCTAGAGTTCGGGGTGTTAAAAATTATTTACATGGAAACATGACGACGAACCAATGAAACGCTCATATTGAGTGGAAGAATCAACTCAAGCATGACTTGCAGATTAACATCAAACGTGGAAAGCAGGAACCTCCTAAGAGATGATCGCGATTTCAGGACCGACCAACAACAAAATCACTGCCAAGGAGAAGGAGAATGAGAAAAGGTATGAAGACCTTAAAAGGGAATTGCAGCGAATGTACTCAAAATATTCGGTCAAAGTAATTGTCCTTGTGATCGATGATCTCGGAGGTGCAAAACTATCACAGGTTTGTAACCACAAAGCCATTCCCGCGTGCCAAAAACATACCAAGGCACTTGGCCGCCAATCGCACGGTCGCGAGACGTGACCATATCTGTGATTTACCGGTATTCTATTGGGAGCTGGTGTCATTTTCAGAGATGGCAGTTGCTCTCAGTGGAACACTGCGGTAGTTGTTTAACCTTTTTTTTCAAATAAATATTATTCATAATTCTGATTCATAATCATATTAATATTATATATCATAGTTCATATTTTTAATAATGCATAATTCCTATTTATATTCCTGAAGGTCCGGATCAAGAACAGAAATATGAAGGATCAGTCGATGTCGAATGAGCTAAGGTTTGCTTTTCCCGAATCACTCCGAATAAAGTTGGGCACGGAGCGTGTCATTAGCCCTCACACAGCTTCTCCAAACGCTCCTAGGGAAATAGATTCAATCGTCGACAATTAGAAGTACCGCGTATACTAGAACATCATATTCTCAAAAATTGTTTCTTTCGCGTACTCAAGGCTTTCAGAGATGCCAAGCTTTGACTAATCCTTACGGTGCAGAAGACTTTTGCCGGATAGTCGTTTTGAATCCATCGTAGACTGTAACCACCTGTCACAAGGTCATGAGGCGTGGTTACAGCTGAAGCGTTACCGCGATTTCGTCATGAGCGGGTGTAATTTTCTAGAATGGAACCCGCTTCCAGTGAAATCCGATATTTGTCCTTATGAAAAACATTTGACTATATTTTATATACTATATAAAGTGGTTAATCATCTTTTCAATTGTTTCTTCATTATCCAATATCGACTGCCAACGTTGGCACAACAAAGGTGACTTTGAGCTGTCACAGGTAGATCAGCTATGGTCCTCGAAATTCCGGTGCCACAGTAGTTTCGACCTTGGACTGACCGTCGAACTCTGGCTGGCAAACCAAATTCGCACCTTGTAGACAATATCAGAAAGCAAATAAAATGAAACTTTTCTAAAATATTTCTGGTTATACTTTCTTTTCATCACTTTCTTTGTAGAACTTCCACATGTGACTGGTTTTAAAATTGAATCAAACTATTCATTATACCGACAAAATAAATTAAACTAACACTAGTCAACAAAACAAACATCTTTTGAATAAATCAAACTATTATTTGTACGATCAGATTACCCTTATTAATTTAATTCGTTTATACGGAGGGGGAGAGAGGCTCCCTAAAAACTGCAGAGATGAAAGTCACATTTTTCACATATATGTATGTATTGAGATCCTCACTTTTACAGGTTAATTAATTTTTAAATAGTTTAAATTATTTAAACTCAATTTCTGTCTAAATGTCATAAATGTGTAAAAGGGGGAGATCTCACGGGAGAAGGAATAAAGTTCCAATGTTCAATAAAGTTCAATTTTATTCAGAGAAAACCTATTCTACTCTCATTCACATGTATAGACCTACGCCAAATCCTCTCTGAAGGAATATTATCTTCTAATAAGATCACACGTACACATTCACAAACCTATACGATAGGAACTCAGTTATTGCGCATATAACCGAGTCTTACCTTTCTAACTGAAATTCTCTATTTTATAATATATTTCTTCAAAATATTGAAATTATACAGCTTGGGCTTCGTGCCTCAAGGATCTGTTAAAAGAGTCACAATCCATTTTCTTATTGTATTCAAAAACGTAGAGTAGATTTCTTAAAACCTTATTATTTAATCAAATAGTCCTCACGGGATCTCAAAGTCTATAATATTTCACTTTCATCAATATTCAAATTATCATATTAATTTCGCATACTATAATGATATAAATGTGAGCTATAAGCTTCAAATGCAGTACACTTGTGGAAGCAAGATGCCAGGGATATGTTCAAAAAAACCAAGATATATTTTTATTTAATTTATTTATCATCATATGCATCGTTCTTAGCTGAGAAAAGAAATCGCAGTCATCGATAGGCTGTGAACAGCCTATTAAACCGCAAGAATACTTTCACTCAGTCGAATCGATTGTTTAATCTGAAAGATCAACTGGGGTCAGATATAGCTTGTAAACAAGCTATTCCACCTTAATGAAAGCTCACTTACTTATTAAATAGTCACAGACACCGAATACAAAGGGAGTTCACCACAGGTATCTATAGATGGCTTACGCTTTCAATACACAATCTGGGGATCGCCCTGTCAAGTGGGATTACCAGCTTGACAGTGAAAGAGCTCAGTCTTTCCCGTGTTCGCCAGGCCTCAACTCTCACCCACACTCGCCTCATCGCGTCCGTTTTCGACGCGAGTGGGGTTGCGCTGGCAGGCGCTTTCGCGGTTCGCTCTGCTCATAGACTACTTATGAGCTGAACTCACGGTTGTATTAATATTTGCCTATCCACAGGGTCTCTCTCAAACTCGAGGGTCACACTATATATAAGAGACAAGACATAATAATAGGGTGTCCAAATCAAATATGCGCAATAGGGTGATGCAAACTTTTTTTTTTAATTTTATATGAGACCATTTGGATTCTCAAAGAGCATCAAGAAAAAAAATGGTGTACAAATTTGAGCAAAATCAATTAATATTTAGAGGTCGCTCAACGCAATTGTTTATTTCCAAAAAATCGTGCACCCCATATGTATTGCTATAATAAATTATTAATTAGAAAATATGGCTTGGTTAACCAATAATGTATTCAATCATTTTTTCTCCAAAATCTGTTGAAACAGTGGTAATGGGTCTACAATTAATTAACTAGTCTCTAAAATACTGGCCCTCATCGTTAAATATGCCAATAACAAAAATTTGCTTCAGAATGTATCCTTTTCTACGCATCTGACGATATTGAATACGGAACTTTTCGTTTTTCCTAATCTTGCAAAGATGTTCTGAATTTCACAGAATTGAATTCTATTTCAGTGCGTGTTATACATAATTAACATGATCGATCATGATAATTTTCTGAAAAATTTCTGTATGAATACTAACAAGATGAAATCAGCCGATACAAATATTAGGAACAAGCCCGCATATTTGAAAAATGATCATTTTCAAGATACCTCCTGACTATAGAATAATAAATATACTGGGATCATTGCTGTGTAGATTCCACTATGATACTTGTAATATCTGTAATATTTCAAATTAATACATAGAATAAATTTGACTTGAGGTTCGGACTTCGGCTATTCTACACCGTATCGCATGTTCAACTTTCAGCAATATTCTTATGCATGGTAATAAAATGTATCTTCTAGTACACGTGTCGCGAAAATAACTCAAAGATCTAATATTTACTGACAAATAATGATATTTGAACGTGAGGGCGCGTATGTTAGTGAATAGATAATTGTTTGTAGGCCTATCACCAATGTTTTTACAGATTTTGGAAGAAAAAAGATTATTGCAAACATTATTCGTTAACTAAGCCATATTTGATAATCAGTAATTTGCTATTAAATATCATGAACAATTTTTCGGAAGCAGGTCAACATTATTTGTTAGAACAATCATCAAAGGTGCAGAAAGTTTTTTTAGGTCATTTTCATTGATATTTGTATGAAATACGTCTATTTTTTCATAGCGATGCATTTGCGTTGCGTGATTTTTCGGAAATAAACAATTGCATTGGGCGTCCTCTGAATATTAATCCCTTTCGCTCAAATTTTTACACAAATTTTTTTTCTTGCTACTATTTGAGAATCCTAATGCGCAAGCACTTATTCCAATAAAATGAACTACGAAAGCTAAAAACCTGACATTTTTGTATGTTTTTGCGCCACAAAACTGTAGGAATTATTGCAAGTGTAAATTTGGTGGGGATGACGACACACTAGCCCCTCCACCTTTTTTTAAAACATTACTTTTAAATACGTAATCATAGAGAACCTTATATGCGCTCCATCGCACCACCAATAAGAAGCAGTGAGGTTTTTGTCAAAAATCAACATTTCCCACATTTCTTTTCACTAACTTTTTCAGTTTAAAATGCTCTCTATTGTACATTACAAAAATTTACACCAATTCTTTGTCCAAAATATAAATTAATGAGGGGGGGGGGGCTGGTGCAATGTTGGTGTTAAAACCCCCATTATGCGCTAATAATCACATTTCACTTGCGAAACACATTCTACTTCAAATGCGCTCCGTTTCACCACTGGAAATTTTCAAATCGAGTAAAAAAATGCTGGTGACACGCCTCACTCGAGTCCTAATTAATATTATAAAATCCTCTTTGGTTCATTTCGAAGGACTTCAAATGTGCTCTATTGCACCGACAAAAGATTTAATTACGCTCAATTGAAAGTCCTGATGACGAGAGGGCGTAAGGTGGCGGGGGGAGGGGGGGGGCTGGTGACACGCTTTACGTATCGCCAGTCCTTCGAGAGGCAGTTCGTGATAAGACAGCTCATTACATACTTTGTGAATGTCATGCACTGGCGTGCCTCAGATACTAGTACCTGGGGGATTAGTTTGTCGTACCAGAAGACTTTGATGACATTTCCTGCAAATCAGTATATGCCTTTACGGTCAAGACTGACCTTATGGGAGATGGGTAAATTCTAGGGTATAGTACAATAGGTTTTACCGCAGTGCTATGGACAAGGTTGTAACTGACGTGGTTTTGAGGCCACGTGGGATTACCTGGGACCATGCGGCCTATACATCCCGATGTTAAATCCCAAATACATTCGGGAGAGCTTACTACCTTCTATATAGATACTAGCACTGCACAACCATTAAAACACGAATGAAAGGACAAGTCCAAATCATTTGAGTTGGTTTGGAAGGTAGAAGGAAGGAAAAATTCCTGCTGTAAGGTCCATTGGAACCCAAGTAGGCAGAAGGCGAAGTGCCTCAGAGAGAGGAGGGACGGTTAGAATTGCTTGTTAGTGCCCAGTGATGTCAATAACACTCACAAGCAAATTATCCAGCGGGGACCTCGTGGAGGTTTCGCCCCCGAGCCATAATGGGCTCCACTTCTTAACAAAGTTTGTCATCGTAACTGTTCGTCTGTTTGTCCTCGCCGCTCGCGACGGTCGGACTCATTAATTTGAGCGACGGCCGTCGCACACGTGGTCAGTTCTTTAGAATTCAAGTCCGAAACCAGTCGTCGTACTGTCTCTGGCCAGCAAAGCTCCGAATTGATTGTAAGTTCAAGAACTCGCCTCGGGACGGTGAAATGCGGGCACTCTGTGAGCACGTGCACCATGGTTTCCTCAGGAGAACCACATTCGCAAACTGGACCGCCACGGAGTTTCATCTGCCAAAGTTTGGCAGAAAAATCTTCGTGACCGGTCAAAAATTGCGAGACGTGGTAATCCGGAGAGATCCATGTGCTGTCGATTCTTCCTCGGATGTCAGGAAACCACTCATGTGTTATCCTGTCATCCGAAAAAGCCAACCATTGGTGCTGCCACAGGTCTTCGATTTTGCTGTCAACGAGGGAGCCAGAGCCGCCGTCCACCTGATGCGACTGAATTCTCAGATCAATTACTTGGACAGCCCTGCCTTTTCTTATGTTGTACTGTGCAACCCTCCGGGACAAGAAGAGGCGGATTCGTGCCTCGCCCGCGAGAACGCACAACGCTTCCTTTTATGCAGTCCTGTAGGCCCTCATTATGGCCAGAAGGGCCTGCCTCTGGGCAGAATGGAGTTTTCGTCTGTGATGTTCCATTGCCAGGTCAAACCATCCGGCCGCGGCGTAACCAGCAATGGCTTTAAACAAGCCACCGTGGAGGATTTTTGTCGTGCGGTTGCTCATTCCCCATTTGCTTGGTACGACACATCGGATGGCTGCTTTGATCTCTTTAGGTTTTTCGGTATCTGAGGAAAACCATCTCCGTTTTTGTCCCGGAAAGATTCAACCCAGCGTCTCGAAACCACCCAGTGGTGGCATCCACAACGAGTTGTGCCTTCTCTTCAAGCCTTCTTCGCGAGTTCGCAGCGATGATGGCCTGAAGGTCATCAGCGTATGCCGCAAAGTCTCTGTCAAGAAGCCTCTTTAAGATTCTTAAGAGATCATCTAAGACAATGTTCCAAGCACATGGACAAAGTACTGACCTTTGGGAGCAGCCCTTGGTCAACGACTTTGAAACATTGCCCCCGTTCCATGATATCATCATATGCCTATCACCAAAGTAACGTTCAGGAACGCTGAGAACATTCTGGGACATCCACGCCTCTTAAGACCACGGATTACCAGTGACCATCTAACATTGTCAAATGCGCAAACTCTTGTCTACTGTGCAGCTGTGACAACCGTTAGAACATGGGGCCGCAGAACTAGGCCTACAAATGCAGTCTTTGCTCCAGGAAGGTAGCGATCCACCATGAAAGATCAGGTAGGATATGGATGTCCGCAAAGCAAGGTGCAAATTGAATCGACTTCCTCAATATAAAAAAGGAAATAGAACCAGAAAGTTGATACATCATATTACTGAAATCATCCACCCTCGTTACATCGAGACATTAACACTAGCAATATTGGATAAGGTTATAGACGCCCTACGGCAGGGACATTATGTTCTTACTGCTAGACTGCGTCTGTAAAAGAAAAGTAGTGCAATAAGGCAACAAAATTATACCTTTCAGGCAGATGAAAGAAGGTTGTACCGTGAACTGAGTGTGAAACAAAACAATCAGCAAGACACCAACGTGCCTCAATTGGAAGACATGACTAACTATTGGTAGGGTGTTTGGGGCAAAACAAACATAAGCAATTTTAATTCTGCGTGGTTACAACTAGAGAAGTAAAGAGCTAGCAATAACCCTGAAATAGATTTGACTAACATCACAGCTTTAGATGTTTCAACGGTTTTGAAAAGAACAAGCAACTGGAAAGCTTCAGGTCTGGACATGGTGCACACTTCTGGTAAAAGTACCTGACTGGTGTGCATCCTGCGTTGGAACGGCGTTTTCAGAAGATCATCGAAAAACCAGATCTGATGCCAGGCTTTATGCTCCAGGGTACTACGTATATGTTGCCTAGAAAACCGGACGCTCAAAATCAATCTGATTTTCGACCGATAGCCTGCCTTCCAACAATATATAAATGTCTTACAGCTATCATAGCAGATAAGGTATATTCTCGCTGCGACGAGAATGATATCCTTACAGAAGAACGAAAAGGATGTAGTAAAAACTCGCGAGGCAGTAAAGTCCTAGTCACGAGCCAATCGACCCGACATCGTGATGCGAGAAAAAAAGGTGTCAGAGTCTACAGCATCGAAATTGCTTGTCCACTTAACCAAAATTTGCAGGCAACCTATGAAACGAAGATCAATAAGTATAGCGAGCTAAGGCATGAAGTAAAGAACATTTAGGATTTAGTAAGATACTGGCAGTAGTTCAGAAGGCAGTTTTATTAAACACCTGTCAAACCACAAACTACAACATGCTGCTAATTTTTATACCTAATGTAACATCATCGAAAAATATTTTAATCATCGTATTTAATTACACTGAAACTTGTATGTAAGTAGTCCGGACTTACGACGTTCCGAAAATTGATGTCCTGGTCAGTTCCGTGATGAGACAATCTGCGGGTCTAAGTGCAAGACGATGCTCAGCCATTTGTGATAAACAGCATGAGAGCAGTTCCCTTACCGCGTTATTAGCGTCATCGGTTAGCATGCGTCCAAATCCAACAGAAATGGTTCAAGCAATCCTGACTGTTTGCTTTTGGATTTTCTGGATTCATGTTAAAGGCCACTGCAAGGCATGCCCGAAACCAGTTTTGAATCCAAATTCCAGTGTAATTTATAACATCAATATCTCATCTGATACCTGACTTAGACCGTGGTCGATAAGCAAAAACCGGGTTTACCCGAGAACAAGGTTTAAAAAAATAATAATGTGCTGAATTTGCGCGTAAATAAACGGTTTAAATGGACAAAGGGGCAACAATAGCAATGTTCGTGGATCTAAAGGCGGCGTTTGATTCACTGGACCGAGTCGACATAGAAAAAGTGATGGTGAGAAAGTGGATAGGAGGTGGTTTGGTAAAGAGAGTATCGGAAATTTTTGCAGACAAAAAGCAAGAAGAAATGAAGACAAAATGATGGGGAGGAGTTAGGATGAGAAAAGAATTACACATATATATATATATAAACTAAAGGTTAACAACCACCGCAGGGTCCCACCGGGAGTAACTGTCATCTAAAAAAAAT
>JAABKJ010011027.1:0-10837 GCA_011634705.1 Andricus grossulariae
ATACCCGCGTGCCAAAAATATGCCACGGCAGTTGCGAGATGGATGCAGAAAGCTGTCATCCTTGGGTCGCTTCGTGTCCTCAAAACAAACGTGGGTTTCGCCGGCTAATCGTTGTGATTTCGTCGTGTCCTGTGACCACTCATGTCATGTTTGTGAAACGTGGCCATGAGTGGGATTTACCGCGTTCCTACTGGGAGACGGTTACGGGATACGGCAGTTGCTCCCAGTGGGACCCCGCGGTGGTTGTTAACCTCATTTTTTGAATATATATAAATGGGTAATTGTCAAATTGGAGACAAACTTGAAGTCCCAGTAATATAACATTAACATAGAAACTTGCACTATTTTTTTTTTAATTTAATAAATAGTTATTATCATCCTCTACAAAATGGTAATTTCTTTTTTTGTGTTCCTATTTAATTTAATTTAATAAAAGAACACTCCAAACCTCATTACCGTACGGCGTCCCAACCTCACTTTGCACAAGGATAAACTGGTTTTCTCCTTTTTTTAGGCAGTAACCTGAAAAACGCTAAACGTATCCAGTTTGTCAACTTTAGATAAACATAAATTTAATTTATACACATTTTTCAAGTCCAATAAATAATATTGGAAGAACCTTAAAGACTGTCCGTCGATTTTTATCATTTCAGACGTCATTAACATACGTTTTTTTCTCTAGTAAAATATTGTAGTTACGGTTGAATAATAATTACAGAAATATTAAGCGTATCGTTTGATACAATATTCCATAAGATTGAGCTTAAAATATTAACTCTTTTTTTGTGAATTCGATATTAAAACTGAAAAGTGCATTTGGCAACAAAAACATCATTACCGGACGTGAATTAAAAACTAGTTTCGGAGTGAAAAAAAATTATAAAAACCATTCCGTTACTTGCTCAGCGGTGTTTTCTTCCACAAGTAGGTGACTTTTTATTAATAAAATCTGTTATTTCTTTGTAAATATTAAAAAACGCTAAACTTCATCAATTTTCTCGCATCATTCCCGTACTATACACTACAGGAGTGTACGACTGCTTATATGCGCGTGCGCGTGTATCAGGTGGACCGGTTTGTTTTCTGTTTCTTAACCTCTATTTATAAATATACAGACCTCAAGAATTGAGCTAAATAAATTAATTAGAAAGGAAGAGATGTGTTAGAAATTATATTACAGCACAGGTAGGTAGATTTGTTATTAATAATATACTGTATGCATTATGTACTTTGTATTCACAATTGTGACAAATTAATGCATTTTGTAGGTTTCAAATTCTATATGCAGCCACTCTCAATCGTCTCTATAAAAAACGTAGAACTTCTCTTGCAATTAAAAACAAAATAATTTTACGTATTGCTCAAATTTGAAGAAATCTCGTGTAAGTTATAGACTGTAGGTATAATAAGAAAATATATTTTTTCCTAAATGACATACATTACAGTATTCGTTTTTGAATTTTTCAAAAGCTCGCGCTCTCTTTCATCATACTCTTAACCTCAAATCCACTTTCCGTATTTCATGTAAGAATTTCATTATTATTTCTTATTTTAAAAAGTGCCCCTTTTGGATTTGAAATTTTTAGATGTGATAAGATCAATTTCCGTTATGAAATATATAATTCCTAATAATAATGTGATTGCCACTGCAGGTATTAAAATTTGTCTACAATTTGACAATTACTCACAAACTTTTTAACCTAACTTCACCTACTTCTATCTAACCTCACACATCCTTTTGTACTCTAAGCGGAAACGGAAGCCCTACCTCAAAACTACTTCATTCTTTTCCCTTTGCTACAGTCACAAATTCTCCCTTTACCAGAACTGTCAGATTGTCCATTTACAAATTTCAAAACTCAGCTTATTGTCTCTAACTCCTTGCCTTTTCTTTGCTCTCTTCTCTTCACATCTCTCATCCAGGAGTAACAAAACATCCCTTCTTCTAATATGTCAAAATACATTCTTCCTTCCTTACCGCTTTTTATTCTCAGATGTACACCACATCCTAACCCACACTGCAAGCCACTCCCATTCAACACATACCCTCTCAACAAACACCAACCACCTTGCTCTGCTTTTCACTTAAACATTTTCACCACTCTCTGCTTCTTCCATCTCTTCTTTTCCTAGTGATCCTCTTCTTTCTTCTCCAGCCGAATCACCTCCATTCTGCCTTCCTTCTCTTTCCACTTCCATATTGTCTCCCCTACTTTCGCTTTCATATATATTTAATCTTCACCTCGGTGCCTGTCCGTTCCAGTCTCTCCTTCTCTCTTCGAAGCCAATCTTCCACCAACTGCTTACTCCCTCCGTCCAATCTTCCTTAATCCATATGCCTGAGTTCTGAAGCTTACCCCTTGCCTCTAGCAACTCTTTTTTGTTCTCCATAGATTTCAGCTTGAGCATCAATCCACCATCAATCTTCCATGACTGCTCAAAGACACCATCTGTGTGCATGACGATAGGCTCTCCACTACGCGCAATACCTCTGAGTCGTCTCCGCTGACCCCCAGCACCTTCAGGTTTCTTCTTCTCGCCACACTCTCCTCCTTCTCCACCACCCACTTTTCCTTCGTCAAAGCCCTTGGAGGATTCTTCCACGTGCTCTCGTTTTCTTCCGTCTGACAGTTCGCCTCTTTCATCTTTGTCTCACTTCCTCTTTTAGACTGATCTCCCTGTTTCCTCGGCTCCGCTCAGCTCGCCTTCTCCATACATTCTTCGCTCTTCAAATTGAGCTCCTGGTTGCTTATACGCATCTTCGCTATCTCCTCCAGTAACTTCTCTCTTACTCTCAAGGTTCGCTCGTTCCCTCTCTTTTATCACCTCCCACGAAGACTCCGCCTTCCTTTTCTCACCGTCACCACTCATCACGCTATTCGACTGTTGCTAACACTGTCTCTCTATACACTTTCTCTCTCTTCCTGCCCGCTGTGACTTCTATCTCACTCTCTCTTCTTCTCCACCGCTAAAATCACCGCTGTAGTCAAGCAACCTTCTCGTCACAGCTGACGCTTTCTCCGCGCAAGCCCCCAACGCCTCTTCGCCTTGCCCTTCCGGTTCGACCCCTAACCTCGAAATTCACACGTGCCAATTTTTTCTTTGCTCCTTACACCTTCTCCACAGATTCCACATCCACACATTCACTTCCACCTTTTTCCAACCACTTCCTCTCCTTTTTATCCACATCACCAGTAAACTTCAACTCTCATTACTGTCTTTATCCTGCCAAAATGCTTCACCGATCTCACGCACGTCTAGTCGTCTCCATACCCGAACTGGAAGTCCTAATAAATATTAATAATGATAACATTAAATATTATTAAATAGTTAATAATTTTAATGACAACATAAATATACATTAACAACTTCAGAATTTTTAATTTGTAAACGATTTGAATTAACTCAACATAATTTAAATTTCAAATGATTTGAGTATAAAAGTTGTAATGTCACCATTTTTGGTAATTAAACATTTTTCCGTTTTATATGAATTTCGTAGTCGTTTAACTTCCAATGTTTTGTCGTAGGAACTTCTTTATTATTAATATTTTCTATTTTAAATTACTTTATTTTGAACGTTTTTTAAGAATATTCAATTTTAGAGGTTTATAATTTAAAATTTTTCCATTTTTAACGGTGATAATCACAGTGAATTTATGTTTTGATCTCAGAAAAATTTGTCTAATCAACTTTAATATTAAATAATAATTTTTTACATTCACATCACAATTCTTAACAATTCATAAATTGTTAATCATACTTTTCAAAATTCAACCATTTCAATTTTTAATTACAAACTTAGAACCAATATTTTTCAATTTTTAATCATATATTTTTTCAATCTTGAACTAAAAATCGGACAATTTCAAGGTATTACATTGAAAATTTAAAAAGAGTACAAAACAAGATTTCTATAATTTTCATTTTTGAATTGCAACATTTTAAGCCTTTAATTCAATTCGAAATTAATTTTTTTTAACTTGAGTTTGAAAGACTCAATAAGCTGGAACGTGGAAGGGATAAAAACTATATTTTAACTACTTCATATTATTTAAAAAATTTTCTTTAATTATAATACTTTAGAGTGCGTTGTGTTTGAATAAGTGACTTTTAATTGTTCTCCATTCTTGCTAAATAAATTCCTAAAAATTATAGAGAGTATAATTGTTTGAAAAATGAGAAAGTTGATGGGATTAAGACAATAGATAGTTTATTAATTGTTGATAAGTGAAGGTTCTAGAAGCTTGCATAATGATGTTACCTTCTATTAGTGTAAGTTTTGCTTATATTTTTGTCCATAAACGTTAAAAAATGTTGAAAAGTTAAAATATATAGATAGATAGATTAGTTATTTTTAATTTTGAAAAATATACGAAATGTCAACTCATTTTAGTAATTGTGACTATAAAACCGCTGAGAACAATATTTCTACATGTCTAGTTTTTTTTAAACGGGGTCAATTAGGTCAAAAAACGTATTTTTGAAACTTTTGGGAAGCCTATAAAAAATCACGGAGATAGGCTAGGATCTCCCACATTGGCAGTAAAAGCTTAAACGTTTTATTGATATCGTGCTGAAAACGAAAGGAATCGAAAGGAAAAGCACGATTTTGTCATTTTCAAAGACTGTACTACAGTTTTAAAAATTTTAATTTTACTGTCTATATTGCATCAGATTTCTGAAAAATGGCACATTTTTTAAATAAAATTTCTATAACATAGAAAATTGATGTTCGTTATTAATGTATCATAAAGGAAGGATTTTGCCAAATAATTCAAAATTGGTTTCGCAAAAAAAGGAAATCTTTGAAGATTACGATATCCGTGGCGACGAAGTTTTAGTTTGGAATTGTTGTCACTATTGTATTATAGATAACACCGCGGGTTGGGGGGGGGGGGGTTAAAGAATGGAGGGTAAAAAATTGATTTTTTCTCTATTCAATTTTCTTGTAATCTTCTTGTAATTCTTTGTAATCTCAAAAATATTCCCTCAAAATTTCAAGTCGATCGGAGCTAAACTTGTCAAGTTACAGAGCTGTAATTCTCCGCCCCTCGAGCGGAGCACAGTAGACGTAAGCAGCAAGGGTTGCTTTTGACCACTGTGAAGGTGGTCAAAGGCTATTTTCTGTCTCTCTTTCGGGGTTTTATTTAGTCTCTTTTCGTGATCGATTTTTTGTTGTTGTTGCGAGTATACATAAACAAAATGGCGGATTTTTCAGGCAAAAATCGAATTTTTTCAGTTTTTTGACCGCCAAAACCACAAAAAAAAAAATTTAAATGTAAACAGACCGTTGTGTGATCGGCATTCATTTAATTTATCGAAATCTTTTTTGTTTTTTGATTTTCGATGATCCGTTGAGAACTTATCTTCTTAGCTTCTTTTTCCAAAGGTGTCACGGAAAATCTCTTAGCAAGGGCTTAATTTTTTATAATTTTTGACGAAAATTACATAAAATATTCTTTAAATATAACTTAAATTTACTTTTGATCATGTGACAGAACTTGATCTTCGATACTTTAATCAATACAGAGTTTGCATTTCACGACGCTTCGCTTGTTCCAGTAGAGGCTATAATAAACATGTTTATTCAAGTTAGTGTCTCATTATTCCACTAAAATAACAACAGGTTTGGGTTCCAGAGCTAAAAAGTGCTTTGGCATAATTTGAGTCACGAAAACTAAGTGCACTGTTACGTGGTTTCTTCGTAACCAGTGCAAGCTAACCTCAAAGTGAAGCTGAGCACGTGACTAGAAAATTACGAACAATGAGCACCATATCAAGAAACATGTCGGGAACAGGTATGCAGATTGATAAATTAAATAAAGATAACTTTGATACCTGGAAGCTTCAGATGGAAGCTGTTCTAGTAAAAAATGACCGATGGGGTTATGTTGATGATAGTATACAGTTAGTTGAGGGTGCTACTGCTGCACAAGTTGAGGCCTGGCGAAAGGCTGACCGAAAAGCTCGTGCTGATATCATTTCATCAATAAATCTGGCAGAGCTTTATCATATTAAACACTGTACTACGTCCAAAGAAGTGTGGGACAAATTGGAAGAAGTTTTTAGGTCCTAAGGTCCTGCACGAAAAGCCACGCTTTTAAAACAATTGTTCTTTGCCAAAATGGGCGAAACTGAGAACATGACTGAACACTTAAATAAATGTTTCAAAACAGCCGACAGGATGAAAGAAATTGATGTTGAAGTTTTCGAAGACCTATTAGCTATTTTACTGTTATATAGCATTCCAAATACCTACGAAAATTTCAGATGTGCGATCAGAGTTCGAGGCCAGAAAAGGTAAGAGTGGCGATAGTAAAAATTCACAAGCTGCATTTCTCGTCAAATAAAAAGGAAGAATGCAGCAAAATTCTGCTCATCGAATGGTCGATTCGAAAACTGATGATTCTTCGAACGTCGGATCCAACTCTAAAAAGAAAACCTTCAAGTGCAACTATTGCAAGTACAAATGTCACAAGGCTGATGACTGTTGCAAGAGAAAAGCTGATGCTGCTGAGAAGAAAAAGGAAAGCTCATCTCTCGCCGATGAAGATCTCCTGACAGGTATTATTATTTCTTCTGAATCGATTGCTGCCGCTCTTAGTGTGGAAAGTGTGAAAACTTCAGAGTGGTGCTTTGACAGTGGAGTAATAGAATCTGTGGCTGTAAGCGAAAATGAAGAAAATTTGGAGGATTGGCATCAAAGATTTGGCCACCTAAATGAAACAGATTTAAGAAAATTGATTTCGAAGGAAATGTTTTATGGACTTCCACCAAAATTCTCCAAGGAAACATTAGAATGCGAAAATTGTATTCTTGGTAAACGTGAATGTTGACATTTTTCCCCCCAAAACATGCCTCCTACAGAGGTACTTTTTTTCAAAATTTCACGAATTTTTTCAACATTTCTCGAATTTTTGAAAAATGTCCCGATTATTTTTCAAAATTTCCCGAATTTTTTTCCAAATTTCCCAAATTTTTCCAAAATTTTCCAAATTTTTTTTTAAATTTCTAAAAAAAATTGTTTTGAAATTTCCCGAATATTGCAAAAACTTCCCGATTTTTTTCAAAATTTCTCGATTTTTTTTTCAAATTTCCCGAATTTTTCAAATTTCCCGAATTTTTTCATTTCAAAGGAAATGGTTTATGGACTTCCACCAAAATTCTCCAAGGAAACATCAGAACATAGGTCATCTCAAAACTTTTGGGCGCACAGCTTACGCTCATATCAACACGAAGGATAAAGGGAAATTTGTTCCGCAATGAAGAAAATGCATCTTCGTTGGATATGCTCCTGACTCTGAGGCTTATCGCCTGTGGAATCCGGAAACAAAGAAAATCTTAAAAAGCAGAGATGTCGTCACCATCAAAAAGTTTGGAGAGCCTAAAAAACCGGAAGAAGAATTTTTGAATTTTGAAGTTTATTTCGAACATGGGAATAATGACGATATTGAACAGTGGACCGATTTAGAAATCGCAGATGTAGAGCAAAATCATGTGGAAGCTCAAGCTAATGAACCAGAAACAGCTGAAGGTCAAGTAGAAGAAGATAGTCAACAAAAATACCAAAGGGAAGAAGAAGATTCTGATGAAGAGGCACAGCTGGTATGTAATGAGCCAGCAGATCCAACTCTCGAAGAGGCGATGTCCGGACCACACTCACGTGGATGGAAGAAAGATATGCAGGGAGAATTTGATGGCTCAATGACAGCAAAGCATGGATCTTGGTGAAGCCACCTGTAGGACGGAAAGTAATTGGCTGTCGATGGGTCCTTAAAACTAAGTACAAGGGAGATGGTACCAGGTACAAACTTTCAAGAAATATTCTCACCTTTAGCACACTAGGTTCAATTCGTATCCTGATTCCTTTTTCAGCAGAGTTAGGTTAAACTCTTTATCAACTCGACGTGGTGACGGTCTACATCAATGGTGATCTTGAGGAAGATATTTTTATGGAGCAGCTAGAAGAATTCGTGAAAACAGGAGAAGAAGATAAAATTTGTCTTCTAAAAAGATATTAAAACCTGTAAATGAAGACAGATGTGCATACATAAAGAAAACTGAAGAAATAATCCTAATTATTCTTGTTCATGTTGATGATTTAATCGTAGCTACCAACAATAAGGAAGGATTCATCAAAATAAAGGAAGATTTAGCACGAGAATTCGAGATTAAAAACTTGGACCTGCTACATTACTGTCTTAGCATTGAGTTTAAGCAGGATCCAATCAACAAATCAGTTAAAATGTCACAACGAAAATACATCAAGGATACACTAGCGAAATGTGGGATGACTGAGTTCAAGCCAGTCTCAACACCGTTGGATGGCAATATTAAGCTTACGAAGCAGATGGCACCGACCACACAAGAAGAGGCTGAAGAGATGAGGAAGATCCCGTACCAATCCCTTATTGAAACTCTAATGTATTTGACTGTAGCTACTCGCCCGGATATAACCCATGCATTCAAGGTTTTAAGCCAATTTAATACGAATCCAGGGAAGGAACATTTGCAATTAGCTAAGAGGGTGTTAAGATACCTTCAAGGTGCAAGTGGTTACGGTTTGGTATACCAGAAAACCGGGAATTGTTTAAAAGGTTTTGTTGATGTGGACTGGCGAGCCAACAACGATGATCGATCCTCGTACACAGGATTTGCTTTTAAACTTGGTGAAGGAGTCGTCACATGGGTATTACGAAAGCAACAAACCGTTGCATTGTCCAGCACCGAGGCGGAATACATTGCTTTGACAAAAGCTGCTCAAGAAGCAGTTTACCTGCGCATCCTTCTAAAAGAAGCAGGATTTTCAAACCTAATGGTGAATAGCACCATTATCTACTGTGATAACCAAAGTGCGCAAAATTTGATGCGAAATCATGTGCATTATTCGCGAATGAAGCATATTGACATTGAGTATTATTATGTGAGACAAGTGTTTGTGAATGGTGATATAGATTTTAAGTATACTCCTACTGATAAAATGATGGCTGATGTCCTAACCAAAGTTTTACCAAAGATGGGACATGAAAAATTTGTAACAGGACTTGGCGTAAGGAAATTAGAATATGTAAACCCACGTAGAGGGTAAGGGGGGGGGGGTGTTTAACTATTTTATTTTAGGTAACACCGCGGGTTTAATCTTATGCGTCATTGTACGCCATATTTAAATATCAGTTTAATTTGGATCATGTGACTAAACTTGATGTTCAATACTTTAATCAATACAGAGGCTGCTTTTCACGACGCTTCGCTTGTTCAAATAGAGGCTATAATAAACATGTTTATTCAAGCTAGTCTCTCATTATTCCACTAAAATAACTACATGATTCCTATTGGATTTTTTGCGAGAAAAACGAATCTGAAAGTTTAGAAATAATTTTGGTCAAACTCCTACCTCTTTCCAACGTCTCGTCGGAGGCGGAAAGCACCCCTATGACTAAAGTCAGATTCAAAAGTCCTGACACCTGGCTTTGAAGTTTTATTACTCGGCGAGAAAAAATCGCAGAATGTTGAGTCAAAGACAGAAATATTCTTTAACATTATACATGTAAAGCGATGTCAGTTTTATTTTCGTCAAAAATTTGTTGACTTTCCTGTGACACAAAATGTGTGAAAAAACAGAAGAAATGACCCTCAACTTTCACTACGTCGACTTTGAAGGCCTCCACAGGTTCAAAAATTGGTACCAGAAATTTGAAAAAATTCATGAGTATTCAGTAACATGTACTTAACACATAGCAATTTGTTTTACTTCAATTTAATTATTGTTTTAATTAGTAGAGCTAAAAATGTAAAAAATAATGATCTCGGCTCTGGATAGAGATTTGAAGCTGAACTCCAGCTTAAAAGAATCTTCTCGATTCAACGGTTTCATCTCAAAAGTTGACCGGACAATAAAAATTATTAATGTCTGAATTAAAAGCGTCCGACTAATTTCGGTCTTAATGAGTTTCAATGGTGGAAAACTCGTATTGAAAAAATGTCCTTTCTCAGCCTTTAAATTTAAAATTGTTTAAACGTCTAGTCTAATTAAACCAATGTTTATTACAAAAATTAAAAAAGTTTATTATTATTATATAAAAAACCAATGGTAATTTTTTAAACAATTTTTATTCGTTTAAACAATGTTTTCCTTACAAAATAATGTAAAGGTATTATTTTATTAAAAAATTTTAAGTCTTTAAACAATCATTATTTGTTTGAACAATTTGTTCCCTCGGCGAATCGTGTAAAGTTTTCATCTTTCGGGATAATTGTTAGAAATTTCATAAATACTATCAGTAGAACTTCTTGTTTAACATATTTGGTAATTTTTTGATCAATTTTCATTTGTTTAAACAATTGTTTACACCAACAAAAATTGTTAAAAAAATTACCAAATATGTAAAACAAGAAGTTCTACTGTTAGTATTTATGAAATTTATAACAATTATCCCGAAAGATGAAAACTTTACACGATTTGCAGAGGAAAAAATTGTTCAAACAAATAATGATTGTTTAAACACTTGAAAAAAATTTGAAAATAAAATAATATCCTTACATTATTGTGCAAGGAAAACATTTTTTAAACAAATAAAAATGGTTAAAAAAATTACCATTGGTTTTTTATATAATAATGATAATAAGTTTTTTTAATTTTTATAATAAACATTGGTTTAATTAGACTAGACGAAAAGGCTGAATGATGCTTTGAAAATTCGTAATGTCTCATGTACAGTGAAGAGGAGGTTCAGCCTACGCCTATGGCTACCGGGAGTTCGGCCTTTTTTTTTGGAAGGGATCTCTTTCACGCTTAAATTGGACAATGCTGAGAAAGGACGTTTTTTCAATACGA
>JAABKJ010011028.1:0-10837 GCA_011634705.1 Andricus grossulariae
TAATTTCAGTTATTGTAATCTCATAACAATGAAAGGGTTATTCGTGGTAGGTATACGAAAGTAGCCGTCTGCTCGTACCGGGGACCCTGCTTCGGATCCTGCCGAGCTACCGGGCCCGGGGTGGCATCCCCCTACCCGAGGTAGTACTTTGGGAAACGCTGCATTACGCATTACTCGGTACCTTTTTTGAAGTCATACTTCTGAACACTATGTAGTGAATATTCATTTTTTACCAAAAAAGTATGGATTGTATAAAAAGCATAGTAAATGTGCGACATGCGGAAATGTTTTTGGCAGATTTTTCATAATTTTTTTCAGTGACTTACAGTCATTCAAAGTCGAGTATTCTGAAATGATCATAGGATTATCATGCTTTTTCACCTTTCACTCGCCCGGAAATAATCGCTAATCATCTGAAAATTCTGAAACTTGGTATCAGTATTGGCAAACCCTTCACCTGTAGCATCCATGTTGTCTCATATTTTTAGCTTTTTTTTTGCTGAGATTTTCATAAAAATCTTCACAAAAATCGAACTGCCTAAACTTTTTGGACGGATAGTAGGAGGAGGGGGTGCAGATTTTTAGATTATTCTAGAATTCCCGGGTTGGTTATTTAAATAACACGTTCGTTCCGCAACACTGCTCCGACTTAAGTCGCTCATCAATCTCTCTTGTAATCAGTCCAGAAAAAAACTTCACAAAGCTATCTTGTAAAATACTGATCAAGAAGTGACATAGTGTGAGAGATTGAAAATGAAAAACTAGTATTTTTTCCAGCTTTCCTATGAAAATAAGAAAATGATTATAATTGTTTAAATAATTGAAAACTTTCTTTCACAAAAAATATCACTCTTAACATTCATTAACTGCGTCCGTTCTTTCAGAAATTAATAACTTTCCGCCATCTAGAGAGGAAGATACTTGTTTAAATAATTTCCAAATATCCCATACAATAAAGTATTACGATAATTGTGTCATTAATTCCATACAATACTAACTTTTCACGATTTGGTGAAAAAAATGATATACATAGAAATTGTTCAAATAATTGAAAAATATGTTAACCAAAAAATGTTATTTTCAAATTTAATAACTATATAATTTATCCTAAAAATAGTAACATTTCACGATTTACTGAGGGAAAACTTATTTAAGCAAATAATAATTGCTTATACAGTTAAAAATTATTTTTAAACAATGCTTGAAAGGTTGTCACTTATCGAATACAAATAAATAATTTTGAAACAATATTTTTAAAAATACTGTCTTTAGCACGAGTTTTACATAAAACTGCTATTTCGAATTTTTCGGGGGCATTTTCTGAGGACAATGAAAGAAGAGCTGGGGGGGGGGGTCAAAATTGAATGTTCTAGCCTTGAAATTATTCCATCAACACTTCTTGAGAGGTTTCAAAAACCCGGTTCGTGGGTTAATGTTGAGCGATTAAAAAAACATTGAAATAATTTTTCCAGAAAATGAATAAATTGAAGGGAATCGATCACCACAAATCAAAAGTCGAATTTTTGGACGACCATAACGTACATACTTGATTAGATTTAACTTTTGTTGGCTCTTTTCCTGCATAACATTTCTTACTTGATATCTAGAAAATATATTTTTAGAGAATTCTTGATTCAAGTATTTTGAAAGGTTTATGCGGAAATTCTTTTATAAAGTTTTTGAATACTTTACCCGAGAATTGTAAATTTCATACACGCATGCTGAACAATAATGAATTCCAAAAAATCATTAGCTACAGAGACTGTCGTGGCAACCAAAATGATTAAACATGCGTGAATTGTGTAAACAAAGTTATATTTTTCTTTATCTACATAGTACTGGACGTAAAATGGATCGTAGATGGGAATTTTCCCCGTCAATTTCAAAATTAAATAAAAAAGTCTAGGTAAATAAGCAGATATTCCGAAAATGATTATTGATCTGTGACAGTATACTATAAAAGAAAATTAGAGAAAGCTATATTAAGGCAAAACATTTTTTTGCGAAAAACTCTATTTATACATTACCACAGTAATAAAATATCATCCTCCTTCCAAATTCAAGATAATCAAGAAGGATTTGTTGACCTTTCTCTTTAAAAATTCTTTTGCAGTCACTTTTGATAAGTTCGAGAAGCTCTTTGAACTGTTGACACAGTCAATTTTAATATCCAAATTATTAATAAATAATCCAAATGATTTCTGTTGATTTTATAGTAAATATTTGTAAGACTTACATTGTCCCTGAAGAAGAACAAATTCCACAATTTTGCCTGAGAAACAGTCAACGAAGTGTATCATGGTATGCATTTAATTGTGGCATCCCAATCACCAATTCCACTTGTTGTATAAAAAGTGTACCACTAATAATTATGGGACAAATATTGTTTAAGAATAAAATTAAAAAATGGAATTCGAGGAATGAAAATACAATTGATTTTCGTCTGAAATGTGCTAATTCGAGAGTTTACTGTCATATGTAAGTAAAATAAATGACTAGTAAATTAATTTTCTTACGGTTACTTTACATACGTTATATTGAAGATACTCACATATAGTGGAGTTGGGCTGATCATGACAACCAAAACTGCTAGTGTTCTAATAGAATATCGTGATATAGGTTTTTGATAAGGCCATATTCCCATAATCGAAAGCAAAATTTTAGTTACTTTAAAATAAGGTGTATCAAAGAAATCCATATCTTGATAAATTTATCACCTTACCAGTTCCGAAAGCACTGTCAAACTATCAACGATCATGATACTCATGATACTTTAGCAACACGGTTAACTTTAAACTGAATTATACTTATGAAATTTACATTGCATTTTGCTATAATTGGATAAAGTTGAGTGGGATTGGACTTCCTTGTTTCTAAGCATTGATAATAATTATAGATTATTGCATTAATTTTGTTTGTTCTCATTAGGAATATTTGCAGTTAGAAAACGTACATACAACACAGAAAAAACAAATACTTAAAGCTATATTCGACTCAATTTCAGATTTGAATTGAATTAAGAAAGCAACTAAATTTAAATAACTATACAAACTATCTTGAATATAGCACTTACTTATCTTATATAAAAAATAAGCTTCTCTCGACTGAAATAAAGTAAACTATGCACATAACTTTCAATATATAGTTCTGAAAGAAAGTGAAAGGCATCCTGAAATAACATGTGAGCCTTTGTTTAACTAAAATTAAGAAGTATGTCTTACTGAATTCCAGGGTGAATCTGCCTTAATCGCGCTGGGACATGCGCGTGACTCGGTCTTGGTATTCTGATTCGTTTTTATATATGTCAAGTGACGCTTTGTCGTAAATCTCCAAAATGATCGAACACTCGCGGAGTTTTATGTGTATCTTAAATTGTATTCAGTCGCAATAATCACTCGTGAACTGTCTATTTACTGTTTTTCGACGTCAGAGATGCATTTTCTGCTCATATGTTTAGTGTGAAGTTAGATTTTCAAGGAACGAATATTGTTCTGTCAAGATTGTCATCGAGAAGTATGATTGTATAGTGGTGTTCACACAGATAAAGAAGTGAGTCTTCGAGATTTTTAGTGCAGACAGAGTGTTCTACTTACGAATTCATAGAAAATCCAAAAGGATTTGATAGGGATTATCTTTATAATTCATGTGATTTCAGGATAGGACTTATGGGCCCGGGGGGTGAGGAGATCCATAATTTCAGTATAAATATGCGTCTTACTTTCAGCTAGGACCGTCCTTAATTTAAGGTCATCTCAACCTTACACTAACTTTTTAGTATAAATAGCGTTTTAATATCAGGCCTTTACTACCTGAATTTCAGTCATTTTGTTTGCTTATTTAATGATTAAAACACATTCCTAATTTCAGTCTTCACATGCTTTTTTTTTTGTTACACCTTAAAATAAGTCCAATTTTCCTTGGAAGGGATTGAAACTTTGTTTGACGAAAGTTATGCATCCGAAAAAATTTCAGGCGATGAATGGAGACTGGGTGATTGAAATGCTGCTGGTGTGAATCATGTGGTAGCCAAGGAGTCGGTCTGATTACACGGAAACAAATTTCACTGTCTTACAGAGGTTTTGTTTAAATTATGAAAGCCAATTCGATGTGGTATCATCAAGGAACTAAAAAATTTCCTTGAGAACGAATTTGGAAAATTTACATTCTGAAGATGTGCGAAATTGATGTTTTATCAAAGGCTGTGTCTAGTCGTCCCGAAAAATTGAGGGAGTTGGAAAAGACTATGGACTAGTCATGCCAAAAATTCTGAACGACTAGCCAATCTTATGAAAAATATTTGACTAGTTATACCGAATTTCGGGATGACAAGACATTTCGTTTATCAAAACTTTCTCTGTGTAGCAATGTGAATTGCTCCACTACTAAGATATATTTGAAAATCTATTTATAGCGATTGTCTGAAATGTGACAACAATGCGTTCTCAATTTATAGAACCACAATTTTCATAAATGTATGAAAACGGAATATAGTCCAGTAGCCAGTAACACTTCTGTATGCACTAATAGTGCCGCTGAGTACCTATGGTTTAAAAAGTCCATAAATGTCCCCTAATTATGAATATCAAGGGTACTTTTTCTATATCCTGGTCGGCTTTTGTTTGAATCATTTTTTATATATAATTTGCCATTTATTTGTGCACTGTTTATAAGATTGCCATTGATTTGGTGGGAATTTTTTCAAAAAAGTTAGTAATAATAGAATTTTAGTAAATATTTATTTACACTGTACAAAGTGGTACGTTAATTATTAAAACCCCACACTTGTAGACTAGTTGCGTAAGGAACGGAGAAAACTTTATAGGGTTCGGAAGTGATCATGGAATCGCAAAGTGACAATTTTGGGATGTTCGATTTTTTGCGAGGAAGCGCTATGGGTAATTCTTTGTAAGTTTTTTGCAGCTTAAGATTATGAACTACAAATACATTCTAAATAATATCCGCAGCTGTAGCCGAGTGGCTAAGGCGTCTGACAAAAAATCAGATTCCGTTTGGTGTCTGACTAGAAATCAGAGTTCACTTGGGAGCAAATTTTCGAGTCCTAGCGACCGTGAATGCTTTTTTTTTTAATTTACTTTATAATCAGATATATCGTTTTAACGCATTTGTCAAGTTGTTATAACTTTTTCTTTTTTGTTCTCCTCGGCGAGATTAAATATATATTTCCAAACATTTTTATTATGTTTTTTTATTATATCTATAAAAATCTGCCATTTATTTGCGCACTGTTCATAAGATTGCCATTGATTTGGTGAGAAGTTTTTCAAGAAAGTTATATACCTATATGTCAATTATCATTTGATATGGTGGTTTATGCTCTATTTTAAAAGGCAGTTCTAACATAATTTGGATGCGTGCATCCTGGAGTTCATCAAGATGGTCAATGTGTTTGTCGTAGAAGTTTTTTGTTAATTTTTGAAAATTTGAAAATTTCTTCATGTAAGAGACTGACATTGAGTTTTTCGTGAATAGTAGAATGTTTATTTCTAAGATTGGCCCTTGCCATCATGCGCAGGCATTTATTTTGCACTCATTGAAGGTTCGATATATTATTAGGACTGTTGCTGCTCCAAATCTGGGCAGCGTGCAACATAACAGTTTTAGTTATCATGTTATAGAGGATTAGTTTTTTTTTTATACTCAATTTACTTCTCCTGCAATCAGGTAATATAGTACCCCTAACATTTGAAAGGCCTTCCTCCTTACGTTCTTAATATATTCAGTAAAGTTCAATTTTGAGTCCAGTAATAAGACCCCTAGATATTTCACAAAGTTCTTCATAAATACTATTTCATTTTCAACAATGAGGTCAGCAATTTATTTATTTCTAGTTCTCTTAGTAAATATAATATACTCAGTTCCTTGCGTATTGACTTTTCATTTCCAATCTTTAAAAAATTCTAAGATTTGATTTAGATATTTCTGTAATTTAATGACTGCCAATATCTTGCTCTATGATGCAGCGTAAATGACTGTGTCATCTGCAAACAAAGTTAATTTAATTGTTAGCATCATGGGGATATCATCAATGTAATATAAAAATAGTATGATGCCAAGAATAGAGCCTTGGCGAATTTTTCAATACTATATTTTGAATTTCATCAAGTCTCGGGGCTTTTTTTGGCATTGCTTTACGGACAGCCTTTTTTATTTCTTTAGTAGTGACTAAATTGATTTCGTTCGCATCAACTTCCGTATTCATAATTTCCCTATATTTAATGTTGATAGTTCGTTCAATGTATTGTGAGACCGTATTTTCGGTAAGATGGTGCACTTTCTCAAAAGTTACAGCCATTTCCATAGCTATATCTTTGTTTCTAAAAATTAAGCCACTTCGCCCATGAAGGGTAGGTAATATATTCTCATTTTTATTTTTTGTTTTATTTTGTGTGGCCATACGCCACAATAAAGTATCTTTGATTTGCAAACCTTCTAATTTATTATCTCAGTTACTATTGTTATATTCTCTAATTTCCCTTTTAATAACTGCACCAAGCTTATTTTAAATTTTTCGTACTTCGTTAGAATATCTGCCGTCCAAACTGAAGAGATACATAAGTGACATTTTTATGAAAAATGAGTTTTTGGTATCGCTGGATTCGTAAGAGAATGCTGCATCTAACTGTGATAATAAAAATGTTTAATTGTGAATATTTATTGCAAAAACGATTGTTTATAAATGAGGAAAGTCGAAAAAGTTGGAAAAAAATACAAAATAAAAAGATACGCGAAGCACTTCGCGTGTCCTAAAACTTGTACAAGGCATGTAATACGTCATCAGCATACAAATAAAAAATAACCTAAAGAACTTTGTGTCATTGTTGCCTTGTAAAAGTGACCTAGTGCAGAGCGTATTTACAAACGATAAGAATCGCTTGCTTTTTAGTCCAGGCATTACGTCGAAATAATGAGTGAAATTCCAAAAAAATTCCCACTTGAAATGTTTTCAATGAGAAAGTTTCGTTAAGGGGTCCCTTTTAACATATCAAAAATGCTAGAACAGATCAATCGCCAAACTGGAACAAAATTATGAGAAAATTTTGTAAAAAAAATAATCCGCTATCTTTCATAGGTTTCGAGTTAGGATATATTGAAAAAGCCACACTTTTTTGGATTTTCAGCGAAAAATCACTATGTTTCAAAAAACACTATGTACCTTTGCACCTAATAACTACACGGAAAAGTGCTTCACCGGTGAGTGAAAGTAGACTCAATTTGCTGTGATTTCAAAAAAATAACAATGTCCTAGCTATAATAGGTCACATGTTATGACCCCTCAAAGTTGGCCATTTTTCCTGTTTGTACGGGGAAAAAAGTGGAGTTCAGTTTTTTCAAAATAAATCGAGTCACGTTTAGTTTGCATTGATGATGCCAGAGGATGAAATAGAGTATGAAATTCACGAGTTATGACGATGGAAAGTAGTGCACTTTTCCTACACAGAGGCAGCTAAGCGTACCGTAAAGTAGAACTGTGCTCATATTTCGAATTTTTTGCCCCAAATAAGTTTATATATCTCATTTATCATATATAAAACGTCTTTTTCTATTGATTAATAAATAATTGTTTATAACAAAAGCTTTCTGTCACCACTTGTGGTTACTTTTTGGCCCTTTGTTAGTACTTTCGTGGCAAAAAAGTGATGCTAATTGGTTGAAAATGTGTGATATGTTTTTTTATCAATGAACAAATATTTTTTATTAATAATTGTTTATAACAAAATCTTGCGATAGCCACTTTTAAGTACTGTTTGAATACTTTTCTAAGAAAAAAGTACACTCGAACTCCAAAGATGCGAGAATCTCGAGAATCAGGAACTCCAAAGATACGAGCGTGAAAGGGACTCCCACTCCTGCGACGTTTAGATTTCAGGGGTAATGCGTGACAACGCACTTGTGCAATTCGCGGTGAACAAACGTCGAATTCAAAGCAGCGCGCATGCACGCGCGCCTCACTCTAGATTAGGGTGGGGAAAAATTCCGTTTGCTCCTTTGGAGTCGGGACGCTCGTATCTGTGGAGTGTTCGTATCTTTGGAGCTCGTATCTTTGGAGTTTGATTGTGTTTATATTTGATTAAAAATGTGACATATATTTTTATCAATAAACAAATAGTTTTTGAATAATTTTTTGTAACAATATCTTCTAATGAATACTTTTTCTGCATTCAATGCCATACTTACCTCCAAGACACTTGTAATTCGTACTGATTTCTGTAAATTGTACATAATATGGTGTGACATTTTTTCGCATTAAAAATAAGTAATTGATTAGTTGAAAGTAATTATATCTATATCAAATATAATTAATTATTTTTGAAAATTAATAAATAAAGAAGTAATTATATAAATTCGTCGTATGTAAAAGTAAAAATTAAGTAATTCAAAATAAACAGAGCATCAATTATTGTATGAAAACATTATTTATTATTGAATTTGTTAAATGAATGAATTACATGAAGTATTCATTATAAGATATTGTTACAAAAAATTATTTAAAAACTTTGTCTTTCTCAATAAAAAAACATGTTACACATTTCAAATCAATTGTCATCACTTTTTTTTTGCCACAAAAGTACACCAAAAGTACTCAAAAGTTGTTATGATTTGAAATGTGCAACATGTTTTTTTTATTGAGAAAGAAAAAGTTTTTAAATAATTTTTTGTAACAATATCTTATAACGAATACTTCATGTAATTCATTCATTTAACAAATTCAATAATAAATAATGTTTTCATCCAATTATTGATACTCTGCTTATTTTGAATTACTTAATTTTTAATTTTACATACGACGAATTTATATAATTAATTCTTTATTTATTAATTTTCAAAAATAATTAATTATATTTCATTCTCTGGCATCCCCAATGCAAACTAAATGTGACTCGATTTATTTTGAAAAAACTGAACTCCACTTTTTTGCCCGAAAAAACAGGCAAAAATGGCCAACTTTGAGGGGTCATAACATGTGACCTATTATAGGTAGGACATTGTTCTTTTTTTGAAATCACAGAAAATTGAGTCTAGTTTCACTCACCTTTGAAGCACTTTTACGTGTAGTAATTAGGTGCAAAGGTACACTGTGTTTTTTGAAATATAGTGATTTTTCGCTGAAAATCCAAAAAAGTGGGGGTTTTTCAATATATCCTAACTCGAAACATATGAAAGGTAGCGGATTATTTTTTTTACAAAATTTTCTCATAATTTTGTTCTCTTTCTTTTTTCTGTTGGAAATTTTGCTCTAAAATGCAATGGGAATTATTCGTCCACGCAAAAGTAACTTTTGGAACTGTTTTCGAAAAAAAGACCCCGTTTGGCAATTGATCTGTTCTAGCATTTTTGATATGTTAAAAGGGACCCTTTAACGAAACTTTCTCATTAAAAACATTTCAAGTGGGAATTTTTATGTACTTTCACTCATTATTTCGACGTAATGCCTGGACTATTACTAGTTAACACCATGTATGGTATTAACCACATAATTGGGTAGTTTTTGTTTCTCATCCGGAATTTCACAAAATCTAATTTAAAAAAATCTCAACTTTAATTTTTCTATTCAATCCATGATGAAAAATTGTTTACAAATAAATACGAAAAACTAGAACAATTTTTACATGAAAATACAAATTAATACAGTAAATCACTGACAAATTTACAAGAAATTAGAACTTTTGTCTATTAATTGGACGAATTTTTTACTGTTTAGTATTTTTTATATTGTTATATATTGTTGTATTTTATTGTATGTTTAATAGATAAGAATTTATCATTTTTGCATTCAAAAACTTTTTCCCTTAAGACTTAGGACAATCAAATATTTAAAAAACTGTAAGGTGATAATTTTACGTTAAACTGTACAAATGATTGCCATTACAAAAAATCTTTTACATTTAAACTATAGAATATTAAGACAAAATAAGTTCTAAGAAATAAAAAAAAAACAGTTGAAGTTTTAGAGCTTTAAGTTAAACTTAACTTTTTTCGATTTTACAGCGATAATTTTTTTTATTTAAATATATACAAGAATATACAAAAAAAAATTATATTTGATTGTAAAAATGGCTGTAGTTTTTCATACTTATTTGTAGAAAAATTTCCACCAGGGACCAAAAACAAAATTTAGCTTTATTTTTTTTTAAATTAATTTATGTGTAATTTTGGATAACAAACAAACACTATATACTTAGCGTTTTTAAAAATTGAAAATCTAAATCTAGAAAAACATGTTTTTCGCATTTTCGGGGCAATTTGGGCAGAATTCCTGACATTTTTTTTCATCAAAAAAATGGAAAATTTAGCGTTCAACATGAAAATTCAGAACTCTAAAATGGTAACTATTCAAAATAAAGAAATTATTTAATTACTGAGGTATCAATTTCAGATAGTTTCCTTCGTAAGCATAAATTCGAATTTCACAATGTTGTAGTTTCAAATTAAAATATTAAAATGTCAGGACAATTTTGCTATTAAATTATTCAAAATTTCGTATTAAAAGCATTGATAGTTTTAAATTTAATAATTTTATATGCCCGATTTTTAGTTGAAGATTTAAGGCCATGTGACGAGTGGGTAACGTGGCTGGCTTCCTACCTTACCGACACTTTATTTATTTGTAAACATATTTTCACACGAATAGCAGTTGAAAATTTAGGATAATAAATAAGAAGCACTAAAAAACGCGGCTCTGGTCCTAATTTTTTATAATTATGAAAAAAGTTTTTATTGTAAATAATTTTTTTTTTGCGTTTTTCATAATTATAAAAATTTAGGACCAGAGCCGCGTTTCTTAGTGCTTCTTATTTATTATCCCAAATTTTCAACT
>JAABKJ010011029.1:0-10837 GCA_011634705.1 Andricus grossulariae
TGATTGCACCCCCCCCCCCCCCCAAACGCCTCTCACGTATCCCCGCGGCCCGGCGTCAATTCTCGGAAGGGTAAAATCTAGGGGAGCTAAATCCAGGTTTCACTGCATTTTGTTATTTTTTGTTATTCACTTCTTTGGTAAAAAAAATTAACTTTTTTTATTGCATTGTTTTAATTAAAAAATAATTTTTTCATCTGAAAATTTATATATTCCATTTTGGGTTAGAAATGTATAATTTATAAGTTGAAAATTGAACTATTTAGTAGAAAATTCGTGTATTTTCACGAAAATTCGTCTTTTGGGTTAGAAAATTAATCTTGTTTGTTGGAAATTCATCTTTTTGTTTGAGAATTCGTCTGTTTTGTTAAAAATTCGTCCTTTTGAATGAAAAATTTATCTTTTATGTTAGAAAAATCATCTTTCTTTGTTGAAAATACATTTTTTGTTGAAATTTTTTTTTATCAAAGAATAACTATTTTATCTGAAAATTTAAATATTCCATTTTTGATTGAAAATTTATACTTTATAAGTTGAAAATTCAATTATTTGGTAGAAAATTCGTATATTTTCATGAAAATTCGTCTTTTGGGTTGGAAAATTAATCTTTTAACTGTTTTCTAAAATATTCGTTTTTTTGGGGTAGAAATATTAAATGTTTTTAGTAGAATTAAAATTTTTGTTGTTGGAAGATTCGATCAGTTGTTTGGAAATACATCTTTTTAGGTTGAAATTTCAACTACTTTGATGAAGTTGTCTTTTTTGATCGAAAATTCAACTGTTTTGTTGGAAATTCGTCCTTAGAATAGAAAATTAATCTTTTATGGTAGAAAAATGATCTTTCTTTGTTGAAAATAAACTTTTTTGTTGAAAATTTAACTGACTTCGAAAAATTCATCTTTTTGGTAAAAAATAAACTTTTTGGATTACAATTTTTTTTTTGTAGAAAATCTTGAAATTTTATAAATTTAAAGTGTTTTACATTGGATGCAACATGGTATTTACATTAATTTTATTTTAAAGATTTTATTCTCCTATAATTTCCCTATTTTTGTTAAAAATCACCCTATTTCCCCAGTTTTGAAAGAATTTTGGGTTATGTTACTTTTCAGGGTGGGGGGGTCAAAACTACGCGCGTCAACGAGGAGGGCGGGAATCCCAAAATTGGTAGTTTATGGACGACGCCTGAGTGGAGCGTTGACCAAATTTAAAAAATCTCGATCGTTTCTCGATCGACACGATCGATTGCACCCCTTTTGAAAATTGATGTTTTGAGTTGAAAATTCAACTACTTGGTTAAAAATTCATCTATTTTTTTGTAAATGCCATATTTTTCCTCGAAATCTCAGCAATTTTAACGATTTCAAATTAAATTTAATATACTGTGAAACTTTCGAACGTTTTTACGAAACCTCCTCATCCTTTAGTTACGCTACTGGACATTGATACGAGTGAACATAGCCCCGAACTCTGGTACTTCGCAGCAGATTTATAAGCGACACAATTCACTGTTCACGCTTGAGTTTGCCAAGCCGGAACGTTTTATTACGTCTTCGTAAAAAAAAGTAATCAGGAGTCCAGGAGAGGCAATTAACGAGTCTTTGGTGTTTTTGGAGAAGTCGCAAGATTTTTACTGTCCAAAAGGTGAGTCTAGAGTTCATTCGACTTCGATCCGTGGACTTAAAACCGTTTTTGCGTTGATTTCCAGGTGACAAAAGCACGAGTCCGGGGAGCTCTTACTGGGCGATCCATCTGTCGTTGGCTAGGGTTGAATTTTTTGCGCTAAAGGCGGCCGTCCCAGCAGGGCGTTACCATTTTATATGACTTTTCTTCGACGACAAGGTAAGAGTCTCAAAATTGCCCGACTGAAGTCACCTTTTCCTCATGTTTGTTCCTCCGCTGGCTAATTTTAGCCAGCCATTTTGGTCAGGAACGTGTTCGCAATTTATCGAGCATTCATTCCCTTTCTTTCCTCCTCCTCCCCCCCGTCTTCGCGTTGGTCCATCTAATTATTAAAAAGCCATCGCTCTCATAATCAACTGCGTTTCCGCAGCTGGAATGATAAATGATCGCGAAATGTGTCGCGGGCTTCACTTCAACTTTAGGTTATTTCGTCATCTAGCCACGAGTCATATTTGGGGGAATTTTCTTTCGAACACGTGGAAAAGTTATATAAAATTTGTATTATGATTCATTTCGTATCAGTTATTTAAAGTAGATTACGTGAACTTGCGTTATCAACTCGAATAAATATTTAATTTTTTGGATTTAATTTTACAACCTAACTTACTTTATATATAACCTCTTCAAAGAATTTTGAATCTTAATTTTACATATGCGAGAAACATTGGTTCTTCAGTTGTAAAAGTAGCTTTATATTACTATATTGAACTATTTTGTTGGAAAATTTGTGTTTTTTTAATTAATTTTTTGATCGGGAAATTTAACTATGCGAAGTCGAATATTCCATC
The DNA here is from genome assembly GCA_011634705.1 of Andricus grossulariae. Classification (NCBI taxonomy): domain Eukaryota; kingdom Metazoa; phylum Arthropoda; class Insecta; order Hymenoptera; family Cynipidae; genus Andricus; species Andricus grossulariae. The sequence continues at coordinate 2,469 of JAABKJ010011029.1, forward strand.
ATTTTAGTTAAAAATGCATCTCTGGTTGAACATTAATTTTTTTCTACCAAAAATGTACCTGTACAATTTTTGGTTAAAAAATTTGCTCCTTTTAGTTGAAAACTCGCTCTTTTTTGTTGAAAATTCCAATAGTTACAGATTTATCATTTTAATTGAAAATTCATATTTTTTGTTTAAAATTCAACTATTTCTGTTAAAGATACATCATTTTAGTTGAAAATTCATCACTTTGTTTAAAATGTAACTGTTTTTTGTGGGTTGGAATTTTTTCTGAAACTAACTTATTCCAATTGAATATTCCACCATTGTAATTAAAAATTAATTTCTTTGGTTGAACATTAATCTTTGTAACTAATAATTTAACAATTTAATTTTTGGTTAAAAAATGATCTCTTTTAGTCGAAGATTCTTCTTTTTGGTTGAAATTCAACTATTCTATCCGGTTGACGATTCATAATTTTAGTTATAAATTTATCACTTTGTTTAAAATGTAAAATTTTTTTTAAAAATTAGTTTGTTGTGGGTTGAAATCTTTTTTTCTGAAACTAACTTACTCCAATTGAATATTTCATCATTCTAATTAAAAATTAATTTCTTCTGTTGAACATTAATTTTTGTAACTAAAAATTTAACTATTTAATGTTTTGGTTGAAAATCCCTCTTTTTGGTTGAAATTCAATTATTCTATCCGGTTGAAGATCCATAATTTTAGTTGAAAATGTAACTATTTTTTTTAATTAGTTTTTTCTTTAGTTTTAAATCATTATTTTTTTCTTCTGAAAATGTAACTTATTGCAATTGAATATTTCATTATTTTTGTTGAAAATTTGTTTCTTTGGTTGAAAATTAATTTTTTTAAACTAAACATTTATCTATTCATTTTTTTTTGTTAAAAAATTATCTTGTTTAGTTGAGCATTCCTTTTTTTTTGTAGAATATAAACTTCTCGGTTGAAAAGTATCTCATTTTGATTAAAAATTAAATTATTCTAGTAAAAGGTTCATCTTACTAGTTGAAAAATCATCCTTTTCGTTTAAAATTCAACTATTCGGGTTTGATTTATCATTTTAGTTTAAAATTCATCTCTTTGGTAGAAAATCCGTTGTTTGTTGTTGTAGAAATTAATCTTCTTGGTTGAAAATTCATCTTTTTGTTTGAAAATTTGAGTATGCCAGTTCAATCTGCATAATTTTAGTTTGAAATTGATCTTTTTTGTTTAAAATTCAACTATTTGGTGGAAAATTTGTCTTTTAGTTGAAAATTCGTCTTTTTTTGTAGAAACTTTATCCTCTTGTTTGAAAATTCAAGTATTCCAATTAAATATTAACTTTTCGTTTAAAAATTCAAGTATTTCAGTTATGTATTCATCATTTTAGTTAAAAATCACCAGTTTGGTTGGAAATTAATTTTTTAAACTCAAAAGTTAACTTCCATTTTTAGTTGCATTTTTTTAGTTGAAAATTCGTCTTTTTGCTAGTAAATTAATCTTATTTTAAAATTAATCTTGTTTAAAAATTCATCTTTTTGGGTGATGGTTGAAGGTTCCAGTTAAATATTCATCCTTTTAATTGAAAATTCATCTTTTTGGTTGAAAATTAATATTTTTTGTTAGAAATTCGTCTATCCTGTTAAACATGCAATATTTTTATTTGAAAAGTTAGGAATCTGAAGCGGTTTAAATTGAATTTAATGTAGTATCCGCAATAATTTTACATAAATATGCACTGAATTTTACGTATAAGATAAAGTAAAAATTTGTTTGAATTATTATTCTAATTTATGACTTCAGAGAAAATTCAAGAAATGATTAATTATCTTTTCAGTATTATTTAATTAATCGATGGTTCTAATATATTTAAGAATATCTTGTAATGTCATTTATCAAAGATTTCTAAATCGAACATACTAATTGAATCCCTGGAAACGGGGGAAAAAATATTTATAATAAACTCACGTTGATTATTTAAAAAAATGCGAAATATTTTAATGGCTCCGTACTATGAAAAATTATACCTGGAAAAACCCTGGAATTGTCGGGGAATTTTTTCCGGACACTTTGTTAGCGAATAAAGATTGTAAGTTTTAATGATCTTTCAACTGGATTTCAGCTAATGTGGAAAATTACTGTCTCAACTTTCATGTTTTGCATAACGGAAGTCGTGTCTTATTTGCGAAATTTTTGGTAAATTGACCCTTAAATTTCGTAGGATCTATGCAGTGGTTGAAAGTAGGAAGGTTTATAAATGTTGCGTCTATTTTTGTCTACAAATCTCTCACTAGCTGCAAACATTTAACTGGTGCAAACTACCAGTAACTTTATTTTGTCTAATCTAATCTTGTCATGTGCTGTCTTCCTCTATCATTACAACGCTTTAACATTGGATAGAAAATTTATCTGGACATCCAGTACGCACGATACAAAGTTAGCAAAATAAATTTTTTTTTTGCGTCCTAAAGTAAATTCAGTGATTTTTTCACATGATTTTGCTTTGTTTTGATATCTTGTGGAAGGTATTCGTCATTTTACCATTGATAGCGTATGATTACGAATAATCGAAAGCAAATCAAAGTTCAAAAGAGATCTCATCAAGAGAAATTAAACTTGTTTCTTGTTATTTTTGTTTTAGTTATCAAATGATGAGGTATGTGACGAATGATTCGTATTGCAGATTATGAAATGAATGCAAATAATTTGAAAATGTAACGTTCTTATCGCATCCGTGTGATGTCCGGCTTCAATTTCGTTCTATAATCATGCATACCCTTATCCAATTCGAGCTAATCTTATTCGAGTATATTTTATTTTGTCTTTCAATGAACACTTTGCAGTGCTTCTCGCCACTTGAAGAATGTATTAAACCGGGATGTAAACAAGATTCAGTTCTCTTTGAGAAGAGACGTGACCTTTTTAATTTCATTTCTGAATGTTTGTATATTCTCAAAATGGAAAAGTGCAGGCTACGGAATTTTCTCAGTCAAAAGTTAATCCAAGGTTTTAATCTCTGAGAGAGAACTGAAAGTGTTGCAAACACTTACAATATGACTTTAAATTATAATTTAAAATCGTACCAATTGTTACGCTTTCAGTTTAGCTATCAATTCCATTTCAAATTCAAAATTCTCAATATTGTTTATGATTTCAATTACAAAATGTATAATTTTTAATTTTGTACGGTTTGAATTTGCTTTTCAAATTTAAAGCTGCAAATTATTCAGATCTAATCCCTTACCCTTTTTTAAGTTCAACAAACTTTTAAATAAAAATAAATTTAAAACTCGTTATCAGGATGTCTACTCATCTGAAAATCTTGAATATTGTCAGGGAATTTTTTCGAGATCGTACTTAATTTTTTTTAAACTCGTAATATAAAATGAACTAACAATGTTAAATTATTTTGTTGAAATTTTTTTGTTTGAAATAAATTTTGTTAACTGAAAATTTAACTATTCTATTGTTGGTTAAAAATTTATATTTTTAGTTGAAAATTCAACAGTTTGGTTGCAATTTTTTCTCTCTCTTAAGTGAAAAATCTTTCTTAGTTGAAAATTCGTATTTTTGGTATATTTGTAGTTTCCATAATTCGAAGTACAAGAAGATTCATTTTAGAAACTCAAAAAATATGTATACTAAGATGGTTAAAGCCAATCAAAATTGACTATTTCGTCCAGTATGTTTTCAAAAGTAGTAGGAAGTAGTTAAAAATTAATTTTTCTGGTTAAAGATTCATCATTTAAATAAAAAATTCATCTCTTTGGTTGAAAATTTAATTTTTTTTTCAATTCGTTTTTTCTGTGTAGAAAATAATTTTTTTTAACTGAAAATTTGACTATTCCATTTGTAGCTTGAACTATTTTGTTAAAAATTCCTTTTTTTTTTGTTGAAAATTAATTTGTGTAACTGAAAATTTAACTATTCCTGATGAATATTCCATCATTTTAATTGAAAATTCATCTCGTTGGTCAAACATGAACTTTTTTAACTGAGAATTTAAGTATTTAATTTTTGGTTGCAAATTGAGCTTCTTTAGTTGAAAAATCATGTATGTATTTTGTTTAAAATTCAACTATTCCTGTTGCAGATTCGCCATATTAATTAATATTAGTTGAAAATTCTTTTTTTTTTGTTTGGTTGATAATTACTTTTTTTAACTAAAAATTTAACTATTCCATTTTTTGTTGAAAATTGATCTTTTTTAGTTCAAAATTCAACTATTTGGTTGAAAATTTCTGTAATTTGTTGAAAACTCGTCTTTTGGTAGAAAATTAATCTTCTTGTTTGAAAAAGCACCTGTTTGGTTATAAATTCAACTATTCCAGTTAAAGATTCATCATTTTAGTTAAAAATTCATCATTTTGGTTGAAAATTCGAAATCGAAGATCATTTTATATTTAAGATTTCAAAGTTAATGTTTTGTTCAAAAGTGAATGTTCCTTTCATTCTATATATTTAAGAATTTAAAGCTTGTTTTGATAGAGCCTTTACCTGTTTTATTGAAAATTCCTCTTCTTGGATAGAAAAATAGTCTTTTTGGATTGAAAATTCATCTTTTGATAGAAAACCCCTATTTTTTTGTTTTAAGTGAATTTCTTTTACATTGAAAAGTCTACTATTACATTTTTAGTTCAGGATTCATTTCTTTTGATTAAAAATTAAAAAATTGTATTATTTTGTTGAAGTCTAATTATTTTTATGAAAATTCAACTATTTGGTGAATAACGCACCTTTTTTTAGTCGAAAATTCAAAAGATTTGTTGAACATTCGTCTTTTTGGAATAAAAAATCACCTTTTGTGGTAGATAAAGTCATCTCTCTTGCTTTAAAATTAACTTTTTAAATTCAAAATTCAACTGTCTTCTAAAAAAATGGTCTTTTTGGCATAAAAATTCAACTATTTAGTTGAAAACACAACGATTTTTGGTTTAATTTTAATCTTTTCTTGCTTGAAAATTCGGCCATTTGATTGAAAATTCATCTTTGAAGGTTAAAAATTCCATTATTTTGTTGAAAATTTAATTATTTTGTTGAAAATTCACAAGTTTTCTTGAAAAGTTATTCTTTTGTGGAAAGCTCAGTCTTGTAATAAATTCTTCTTTTTTTGCTGCAAAATTCAACTATTCGGTTAAAAATGCATCTATTTTTTCGCTGAAGTTTACTCATTTTTGTTTGATAATTCTCGACCATTTTGTTGAAAATTACACTATTTTCTTAAAAAGCCGTCTTTTTAGGTCAAAATTTAAACTGCTTTGCTGGAAATTCGTCTTTTTTTTAGAAAATTCATCCTTTGTGATTGAAAGTTCATTTTTGAAGGTTGAAAATTCAACTATTTGGTTAAAAAATCCACTATTGTATTGAAAATTCAATTATTTTGTTAAGTCATATATTTTTGTCGAAAATACAGCTGTCTTCTAAGAAACTCGTCTTTTTGGCTCGAAAATACAACTGTGTGATTGAAAATGCAACTATTTTTCCTTGAAGTTAAATCTTTTCTCTGAAATTAGTAAGTTTACCCATTATTGAATAATAATTAAAGCAGTTATAGCACTTGAATAAATTATTTATGAATAAATAAGGTACCAATAACATTATAAAATATGTATTACTTTTTAAGTATTAGAAGTTGAACACTTTATATGCCTACCTAATTAAAAAATGGAATATTCTAAATTCATCAACTGCAATGTTAAATGTTCTAACTTGAGCAATTTTTAATTTGAGTTTAAGAGCACTGAAAAGTAGGGCGGACTGAAAATGCTAAAACAAATAAAATCGTTGGAGCTGAGGGGAAAATAAAATTGTGGGTTAGCATTCGACAAAAATGAAAAAAAATTAATCAGTAAAATTTAACGATTTCAAATTGAAAATATTTCCCATTGGTTCAGAAATTATGACAATTTTGTTATATTTACAGCCTTTACTAGTGAACAATAATAAAAAAATTACGAAATTTAAAAATAAACTTTTTGCGCAGTAATAATTTTTTTGAAATTTTGCAAAAACATGTTTTTTTGGATTGAGTCAAATCCACACATTTAAAGAAAAGTTGAATATATTGAACCTGAAATTTATTCAGCTTGAACCAAAGAAAAATGGTATCATTTTGCTTTTTCGGGAAAAAAACTTTGGTCGCGATTTAAGATTTTTGGGATTCCATTTTTTTGTTGTGATTTTGGGACGTTATATACACCACGAAAAAAAAAATTCCCATGAATAAAAAATAATAACATGTTTTTTTGGTTCAAGCTGAAGAAATTTCAGGTTCGAATCAATTCAAAAAACATGTTTTTGTAGATTTTCAAAAAATGTTAAATAAGGCAAATTTTTTGTTCAATTTTCCAAATTTGAAATATTGTAAATTTAAAAGTGAGAAGAGAAAATATTGACTGATTTAAAAAAAATGTTCTTTACTTCTTTTCGATGTCGGACTGCAAATTGATATCCCTCAGGTCAAACGATTCGATTAATTTTAGTATTTTTACTTCGCTCTACTGAAGAGTGTAGTTTTAAATTGACATTGAAAGTAAGTAAGTTTTGTAAAGGAATGGGATAATCGAATTTCGTTTAATTTTTTGAAACCCACGTTTTAAATTCAGCTATTCAAATTTAAAGCAGGTGCAATCGTGATGCGGAATAAATTGAAATTCAAGCTGTTTTTAAGCATTCATTTATGGAATTGTGCCATGGAAAATGGAAGGAAATAAAAGTTTTCTGCTCCAAGCACGTCCTTTGGTCTATCACGCGACTTTTTGAAGTTTTTAGTGTCTATAGTTTCTTTTGAAGTTTCATTGCAGGTAAAGATTGCAAGCACCTTGCAGTCAGCACAACTCTGATAAGACATTATTAATTCTATTGTGTAGGTCGTATCGCATGTCAGTTGTTTGCCGAATACATGTTTACGATTGCGATAAAAACGTGCCTTACATGTTTTCAATGAAAATTTGCTGTTTACGAAAGTAATTTTATTGCGACTTCCTTTTTCAAAGTTTTATTCAATAGAAATTTATTAAATTTTTGAATTTTCCAAATTCTGCCTATTCTCAAAAAAGTTCCCCAATTATTGTTTGATTAGACCAAAATTCAAACAATAATTATAAGATTTACAACTGATCTTAATTACATGTTTCGATTGACCACAAATATAATAATTTCAAGAATTTAGACAGTTACATTTCAACAGTTTTTAGCAGATGATAAATATTTTGTCTTTAAATATATGTACATTCCATGTAATATTTAATTAATGTAAAAATTGATCCAAACGTAAGCAAACCTCGAGGGGTTAATTACTCGAATTTTTGGTTACACTAGATTGCAATATTGCATGGGATTGCAGAAGATTGCAAAATATTAAATCAAATTCATTATAGAAAATCATTATGTAGAAGACAATTGTAGGATAATCCGCATTGAAATATATAATACAAAATACTGAAGGAATTAATGTAAAAAGTATAGAAACTAGAAAGGAACGATTTATTTTACATCAATCATAATTCCGTATGATATTACACAAAAATAACGATTCTGCACAAATAAACTTTACACATCACAAATATTTCAATTCCCTTGATTGATATCTTTATAATCTTCTTAAATTTAATTGAAATCCATATGAAAACCTTTTAGAATCTCTTGAAATCCCTCGGTACTTTTGAAAATGTTTTTAAATCCATTAAAATCTGTTGAAATCTATTGAAATTCGTAAAGTCCTCAAAATCTTTCAAATAATTGGATTCTCTATAGATCTTAGTCTTCTCTCCTTGTTAATTGACTTAAATGTTAATTTATTTTATTGATGTTATGGGTTTTTTGACCAGCGAAATGTAGACAAAAAACATTAACATATTTTTAAAATTTAATTTATGCCGTCAAATGTAAATCATTTGAAATCCCTTGAATATAAATTGAATTAAACTTATTTATTAAAGTTATCTAGAAAAAACGTTAAAATCCCTTGAAATCCTTGAAATCTTGTAAAATTCCTTGAAAATCTTAAAATTCCTTGAAATCTCGGGTATCTTTAAGAGTCCCTTAACATTTAATGGAATTTCATTTATTTTCCAAAGTCCACTAGAAATCCCTTGAAATCTTTGGAAATCCTAAACAATCCCTTGAAATGTTTCGAAATTCCGTGAAATCCGTGGAACTATTTCAGGGTGGCCACTCATCCGGGAGAAAACCGGGATAAAGCCGGGAGAAAAATATTACACCGGGAGATTTCCCGTATTTAATAATTCGCGCGTTTTGTAAGTTTTAAGTAAAAGTGTTTTTTTTTTTTTAGAGAGAGAAAGAGAAATCAATTTTTTTAGTAAAAAAATCTATGCAGTCTTTTTGAATGTCACTTGATACTAGATTATATGTTACTTATAAA
>JAABKJ010011030.1:0-10837 GCA_011634705.1 Andricus grossulariae
ATTTGTGAAATTATTGAAATCTTTGGGAAATCATTGAAATTTTGTGAAATTTGTTGAATCCTTCCAAAATCTCTGCATAATATTTGAAATTTTTGTGAAATCTTTGAATAATCATTGAAATCTTTGGAAATATATTAAAAATATTTTTGAATTATTTGGTAATATTTGTAAAATTATTGAAATTTTTGGAAGATCATTAAAGTTTTTGTGATGTCTTTCAAATCTATCCGAAATCTGTAAAATATTTGGGAAATCATTGAAATTTTGTGAAACTTGTTGAATCTTTCCGAAATCTTTGCGAAATCTTTGAATAATCATTGAAGTCTTTGGAAATATAAAAAATATTTGGTAATATTTGTAAAATTATTGAAATATTTGGAAGACCATTGAAGTTTCTGTGAAGTTTTTGCAATCTATCCGAAATCTTCCAAATCTTTTGCAAATCATTGAAACCTTTGTGAAATCTTTTAAATCTACCCGTAATCTTTGCGAAATATTTGAAATCTTTCTGAAATCTTTGGAAATATTTTTAAAATATATTTCATAATATTTGTGAAATTATTGAAATCTTTGGGAAATCATTGAAATTTTGTGAAATTTGTTGAATCCTTCCAAAATCTCTGCAAAATATTTGAAATGTTTGTGAAATCTTTGAATAATCATTGAAATCTTTGGAAATATTAAAAATGTTTTTGAAATATTTGATTGTATTTGTAAAATTATTGAAATTTTTGGAATATCATTAAAGTTTTTGTGAAGTGTTTTTAATCTATCCGAAATCTTTAAAATATTTCGGAAACCATTGAAATCTTTGTGCCATCTTTGAAATCTACTTCGAATTTTTGCGAAATCTTTGTGAAATCTTTGAAATATTTAAAAAATATTTGGTAATATTTGTAAAATTATTGAAATCTATGGGCAATAATTGAAGTCTTTGTGAAGTCCCTATGAAATCTTCGGAAAATCATTGCAATTTTCTGGAATCATTGCAAATTATTTGAAATATTTGTTAATATTTGTGAAATTATTTAAATCGTTGTGAATTCATTCAAATCTTTTAAATCTATCCGAAATCTTTAGGAAATCTTTGGCAATATGAATTTTACACCTGTATTTAACATTTATGTACAATTTTTACACAGTAATATTATTATATTATGTACAAATTGTGCCATTCAATATTATATAAGTCTATGACCGTGCCCCAACCTAGAAAAGTTTAAAACTGTTCAAATTCTCTAAAAACTGTTAAACTAAAAAAATTCACAAAGAAAAAAGTTTTTTATGCTCTCTCCTGGATAGTAAGTGGAAACCTCCATGTAATGTCAGACATGACATAAATTTAATATCCGAGATATTAAACGCCAAGTGCGCATGCGCTCGGACCAAAATGTTTAGCATTCGAATTCGAAGTCATTAAATAAAACAAATGGTAACACAACCCTAATATCAGGAACACCTCAGAAACAAAAATGATGAACTGCTTCTAAATTGGGAAGGGAAGTTGAATATTCCAATCAAATCTTGTTAGAGGCGTTTTGAATCCAACGTAATGTATTCTTAGCGATAACGAGCCCCTAACTCCCCATCATCGGCCGAAATCGTTATTTATTACATTACATACACTTACAATCCGAATGTAAATAAACTGTACATATAAAGTGCATAATCATAAAGAAAGGCGTCGCAGCAGCGATCCTAAGGCGATTCTTAAATCATAATCTCTCAAATATTCAATTACCGATATTTTTTTGCATTGATGTATTGCAACATGGTGCGATGCATCCCGTACACGCCCCACACCTACGTTAACTCGCTAATTTCAGTGCTTTAGAATAAGGCGATAATTAATTTAGACGAATCGCAGCCATTACCCTCGCTAATTAACATAACTCACGGCTCCGCGCTTACACTGTTAAAAATTTCCTGAAATTTCAGTCAGTTTTCAATGACTTATGTCACTCATATTTCATAAATTTGGCTTTCAAAATTAATTTGAGACCATATTCATTAATTTTTAGTGACACAAAACTTAATTTTGAAGCAAAAGTTATTGAAATTTCATTATATTGACTCTGAAACCTGTTTCAATTGCTTGTACATAAAATATTATTGGGTGCTGAATAAATTTCACTGTGGTTTACGTAAATTCTATGAACATGCATTGAAAATGAAGTAACATTTTTTATTAAATTTAATAAACCTAAATGAAAATATGAACAAAATTTCAAAATAATTCAAAAAATTTAATTTATAAGCTCTTTATGTGATATATTTTTCTATCGACTAATACATTTTTTGCAATTACATATAATGTCATGTTCTTGAAAAAGTTTCACTATTTACATTGAATGTCCATAGGGTATTCATGAACATTTTAAAAAAATGTAATGCACTATCTCTTAAAATAGTGTCAAAACTTACATTGAAATTTCAATAAGGCTATTTAAATTTCAGCGTTGCATGAAATTTCAATGAGTTTTTCACTAACCGTAGTACGCGTGAACAATCCCGCTCTAAAGATTTCAAACAATGGAAAATTCACCTCTTTGGCTTAAAATTGAACTTTTTTGTTAAAAATTTCCTTTTTTTTTGTTAAAAAATTTTTTTGTTTGTTATCTCAAAATTCCGTCAACCCTTACATGCATGGTGGATATTTGATATCCCACCTGGATTATCATATTTATAATATTTCAAGTATTCTTTTCTCGATTTTGATGATTCTTTTTGTCAATTTACTATGACAGCATGTTTTAGAATTGGAAATTACACTCCTTTATGCGAATTTGTTAATATTATGAAATAAACACAAAAAAAGTCACTTTTTGCAAGAAAAATTCATTATTTCCAAAAGTTTTTGTTGTATTTAGATAAAACTTGGTATATGTAGGTTTTAAAGATCGCTGTTTTCAAATATGTTATCAGATTTGAAAAATTCAATACGGCGGATCCAATATGGTGGATAAAATTTGTGAAATTAACTCTGATTCTAGATGGCTGATTTAATATGGCGGAAGAGTTTTAAAAAAATTAATATATCTTCGTGAAACATGGCATCTATGGATTTTTGGGCTTTCTGATAATAAATCTGAAGTCGGATTTCAAAAATTCAAAATGGCGAATCTAATATGGCAGACAAATTTGGAAAATGTTGTTGGATTCCCATAAAACTTGTTACTCGGGTGTTTTTGAAGTTGCTGATTACAAATCTGAAATCGGTTTTCAGAAATTCATAATGGAGGATCTAATATGGCGAATGAAACTGGTGAATCATCAAAGATTCAACTTTTATACTAAATTACATTTTTCACAGCCAAATTAAAATTTTTTATTTTGACGCAACTTTTAAAATTGACAACTCCGAGAACTCCTAAACGCCAAGTTTCATGAAATTCCAAAAAAATTTCTGAAAACTCGTCCACCATTTTGGATCCATCATTTAAAATTTTTTAAATTTTGGTTACGAATTCGTAGTCAGCGACCCCGAAAATCCCTGAGTGACAAGTTTTATGAAAATCCAACAATTTATTCGACATTTGTCCACCATGTTGAAGCCGCCATGTTTAATTAAAAACCATTAATTTTTTTTAAACTCGTCCACCATATTGGATCCGTCATTTTGAATTTTCAAAAACTGACTTCAGATTCGTGATCAGAGACCCCAAAAACCCCCATATGCCAAGTTTCATGAAGATCCATTAACTTTTTGAAAACTCTTCCGCCATATTGGATCCGCCATTTTGCATTTTTGAAATCTGACTTCAGATTCGTTTTTGATTGAATTCAATTGCTTTTTATTCTAAATTAAAATCTTTTTTTGTTGAAATTTCAATTATATTACATTGTTCGTCGAGAATTCATATTTTTTAGTTGAAAATTCAACTCCTTGGTCAAAAATTAAACTCTTTTGTTAAAAATTAATTTTTATTGTTGAAGATTCATAATTTTAATTTAAAATTCATCTCTGATTGAAAATTTAACTACCTTGTTGAAAATCAATTTTCCTAACTGAAAATTTACTATTCCAGTTGAAAATTTAACTATTTTGTTGAAAATTAGTTTTTTTGTTGTTAGGAATTAGTCTTTTAAAACAAAAAAGTGAACTATTCTATTTTTGGTAAAAAATGAATCTTTCTTGGATGAAAATTTAACTATTTGGTTGATGATTGATTTTTTTAATCTAAAAATTGAACTATTTGGTTGAAAATTTTTGTTTTAAAAGTCTAATAATAATTAAGTCATGATTTTTTTACTTTTATTTAAGTAAATTTATTTATACTTATTTCAATCAAATTTTTTAAATAATTTTCACTAATCTCAGGAAAATATGCATATATAATTAAAATCATTAATGTGTTAAATATGCACTAAATTTTAAGGACCTATGATAATAATAAAAAGATTTGTTCAAATTATTCCTCAAGCTCATGGAATTTAGCAATAAATTTAAAAAATAATAATTTTGTCTTTAATAATATTAATTTCTTTATTTATTCGACAGTGGTAATATGAGTACATTTAAGAAAATCCTGTAATCATAAATATCCTAAAAGCTTGTACTATTAAGAAATGTTGTATCCTTCTATAAAGTTACGTTAATAAACTAAGGAACATCGTTATTTAATTGTTTATATATGAAGTACCATTTCTATATAGTTGAATATTTTTAAGGACTGAAAAAAATATTCAAAATTAACTTGCGTAATTGTTTTATATTTATTCCTATTTTTTAAGTTTCTCCGATTTTTCAATAAGTTTAGATACATTCAATTTAACCATTCTCAGATTGATAATTTCAAGTGGTTATTATTTTTTTCAAAATTTTAATAGATACCTTAAAACTATAATAAATACGATCATGGAATATACGTAATTTAAATTTAATATCTTTATATCCTATCTTGAATATAAAAAAATATATTTTACCGAATACTAAGGTATACATTTATTTTGTGTTTCAGGTACTTATGACTCATACATCAGTGGATATTTTTCTATTTGAAAATAGAATTTGATGGTCATGTTGGTATGTAAAAGATGGAATAAGACAATTTCGTCACCTTAAATCAACATTTTTTCATTTGGACTGAGTTTTTTGAATAAATGTTTTATATGAAGCGTCACGGCTTCAATTCACTTGAAAAATGTGAAATTTCCAGAGAAGTTTTATATAACTCAAAAATCCTGGAACTTTCAGGGAATTTTTATTAAAGTCGAAATTTTTTCGAGCTTGCCTAATGCTTTTTTTTTTAATTGTAGTATAAGATTAGAGAATAATACTATTTCATTTTTAAGAGTAACTTAATAAATAGTACTACTATTATACTTATATCAAACATCTTTTTATCAGTTTGACTAATCTCAGGAAAATATGTTTTATTCAAAATATTTATATGTTAAATGTGCACTGAATTTTGAGCAGGAAAATTAAATTATTATAACATTTCTTCAAAATTATTATACGAATCCTTTTTTCAAAATTATACCTCGGTAATAATAATTTTTTTAATGCTTCTCAAATTAAACATGTTAATTATATTCCTCCAAACTTTTACCCTGTTTTTAATTAAAAATTCAACGGTTTGTGGTATAATTTTATTTTTTTTACATTCTCATCAGAGAAAGCATTAGAATTGTGTCAAATTTGACCCCCCCCCCCCCATTTTGTTCAAATGTCCATGCTTTGAGACCCTCTGAATCCGAAAAACAGGTTTTCGAGAACGTTTCTGTGTGTTTCTTCAAACACCATAATTTTTGTTTTATTCACGTTAATTTTGAAGCCCATTTTTTTCATGCTTGTATTCAGTTTGCTCAACATACTTTACAAGTCTTCGATTGACTCTGCGATAACAACATTATCATCTGCGAACGCTAACCCACGTACCCTCACAAATCCATAGGCCTCAGGAATAAGAAAAAATGTATTATCTGTTTAGTATTATTAACTTATTTTAATATTCGATAATGATAATCAATATATTCAAGAGTATCCTGTAATAATTATATTTTTTAAGCTTCCCAAAATTAAACATTTTAATTATATTCCTCCAAACTTTTGCCCTATTTTTTATTAAAAATTCAACGGTTTGTGGTCTCATTTTATTCTTTTTACATTCTCATCAGAAAAAGTATCAGATTTGTGTCAAATTTGCCCCCCCCCCCCCATTTTGGTCAAATGTCCATGTTTTGAGACCCTCTGAATCCGAAAAACATTTTTTCGAGAATGTTTCTGTGTGTTTCTTCAAACACCATAATTTTTGTTTTATTCACGTTAATTTCGAAGCCCATTTTTTTCATGCTTGTATTAAGTTTGCTCAACATTATTTACAAGTCTTCGATTGACTCTGCCATAACAACAGTATCATCAGCGAACGCTAACCCACGTACCCTGACTCTCCTGTTATCTAAAAAGTATACCAAAATTGATTAAATATTATTCAAAATACCAAAAATTCATTTAACATTTTTTCAGTTCGTCGGGTTGAGCTATATAACTTTTTCATTATCAAGCGATTGAATTACAAGTTTTGGAATGAAATTTTATAAAGCTACAATTTGGAAAGTTGAAAATTCAGAAGAGTTCAATTTTAGCTGCTTTAATTTGCAGCTTAGGTTTGTTTACTTCAAATGACAAACTTTTCAGCTTTAAAAGTTTAAATTTCTAAATATCAATGAGCGAGAAAAATTGTTGTGAACCGGAAAAAACCGGGAATTTTTCCGGCGATAAAAGTGGCTACCCTGTTTGTACTTGAGTGTAAGAACGAATTACAGGGGCTTAAAGCTTCCGCACTGTCGTTGCTCGAACTGTGTCACTGGTTTTATTTATAGCCAGATTTTAAAGTTAGAGAGACAGTCGAATCAGACAGACGAATATGCGTTGACGAACCTGCGCCATACACTCGCGAAAATTTTTTTTAGAATGGGCCCAAGTACCGGAAATGAACTGCCACCATGTAGAATAGGGTGGTCCAAAAATTCATTGGAAGAAATTTTTTCTCGAATTTTTATACATATTGCCCGGAAATTTGTTAGAATCCACCAGAAAATAAATCCATTTTTTAAAAAGTCATATTCAGAGGTGGCGCAAGCCCCATGAAGTTTAACACGTATTTCCCATAAGAAAAAAATACGATTTTTGTCAATTTTATTCGGAATCGTCAATATTAGCTCAATCGAGTTGAACCACAACATTTTTTTAAGCAATTAGCCATACAATACTAATGAAATATTACTTTTCAAAAATCACCCCCATAAGTCTGTTTTATAGGGTTCCAAAAAAACCCCATTAGTGAAAAAATGGGTTTTGCGAGTTTTTGGCGCTATTTATGATTTTTTGCTTTTTTTTTAAATGCAGATTCTTTCTGATATTTAAAATACTACTTCATACTGATAATTAGATGTTTACATAAATTGTTTAAATAATTTATTATTGTTTTTAGCAATTTTATTTTAGAATAGAAATAGAAAGTCGCGGTTTTGTCAACATTTTTCTAAGTTTTGTCCAATTTTCAATTACAGTGAGGTAATAGTTGATTATCGTTAACAAAAATTAACTTTTGAACGATTTATTATCATTGTTAATAATATTGTCTTTGAATAATTGCGATTTTTCTTAAATTTTCAACTTTTTATACATTTTTCACTTGAAGTGAGTTAATATTTAATTCAATTCATCAAAAATAAATGTTTCAACAAATTATTATTGTTCATAGCTATTTTCTTCTATATTAATACTAGATAGTTGCAGTTTTTTCTGAAATTTTAAACTTTTCATCCACTTTTCAATTAGAATGAAGTAATAATTAATTCAAGTTGACAAAAATAACTGTTTGAACAATTTATTATTATTTTTAATGATATTCTCTTTGATTAATGGTAGATAGTTGCGGTTTTTTTCTGAAATTTTTAGCTATTTTTCCACGTTTCACTTAGTGAGATAATGATTTACTTATGTTAACAAACTTTTTTTTACAAACAATTTATTATTTTTCATAACTACCTTCTCTTAGATAAGTGCTAGAAAGTTGCAGTTTTTTCTCAAATAATGTTTAAATTTGATAGGTCATATTAAATATCAATTTCCCTCGAAGAAGTTAATAAGAGCCCTTTTGTTTGAATTAATATTAATATTTATTTTTTGTTCCTAACTTGCATTACTTATCAACTCACTGAGTAAAAAGTTGACCAAAATTTAAAATAATTATAAACAACAATAAATTGTTTGAACCATTATTATTTTTGGTAATTTCCATCAATTATTACTATACTTTGTAAGATAGATTTTAACGATAATAATTAGTTGAAACAATTATTTTTGTTAAATTTCAATAATATTATTAACAAACTCTGTATGAAGAGTGCACAAAAAGTTAATATTTCAGACCAAACCAAAACTTTTTAACATTATTCAAGGATAATTTTATTAAAAATAATAATAAATTAACTAAACATTCTATTTGATAAAAAATTTAATTATTTTGTTGGAAATGCAATTATTTTGTTAAAAATTCATCTTTTTTGGTAAAAAAATTCAATGTACTGCTTATTAGAAATTTATCTTTTTGGTTGAAGATTCATCTCTAGTGGCAAATTTAACTATTTCCTTGAAAATTCGTTTCTTTGTTGGTTACAAATTTACTTTCTTTTCAACTGAAAATTCAACATTACATTTTTAGTTGAAAATGGATCTATTTTATTTAAAAATTCAACTTTTTGGTTAATAATTTATCTTTTTTAGTTGAAAATTCATCTATTCTGTTGAAAATTCATATTTTTTAGTAGAAAATTAATCTTCACAGTTAAAAATTATCCTTTTTGTTGAAAATTTATCTCTTTGGTTCAAACATTAACAATTTTGTTGAATATTTTATTTTTATTTGATTGAACTGTTTTTTTAATTTTAAATTCCAATCTTTTTTATTGAAATAGCATCAATCACACTTTTCATTGAGAATTCATATTTTTCGTTTGAAAGTTTGATACTTTAGAGTGAAAACTTTAACCAGTTTTTTTTTAAATGAAAATATAACTATTCCACTATGGTAGAAAGGTTAGATTTTTAATTGAAAATTGGTCTTTTCTATTTGAAAATTCGACAATTTGGTTGAGATTTCATGTATTTTGTTGAGGGTTCAACTATTTTATTGAAAATTCGTCTTCTTTGCTTAAATTCAACTGGTTTTTATTTTTATTTCAAATCTTTTTTCGTTAAAATATCAAGTATTAAATGTTTCATCGAGCTGTTTGGCTTGAAAATTCAACAATTCGGTAGAAAATCAAAGTATATAGTTGAAAATTAACCTTTCTGTCAAACATTCTTACTATTGGGTTCAAAATTCAATTGTTTTGTAGACAATAATTTTTTTGTGTGCAAAATTCATACTTTCATATATACCATCTTTTCTGGTGAAAAATACAACTATTTAGTACAAATGTGGCGGGCAGATTTTTTATCTCTGAAGTGATTTCGAGGCCTGTATTCGTTAAAAATACTTCGAAGGCATCCAAAAAAGATAATTTGTAGTTTACAAACTATAGCCTGTTCTTTTAAGTGAAACTTGTTTCAGGGCAGGCGTGATTGGTCATTTTGTAACACTCTTCTTGGTATTTTCTAACTTTGAATTATGCAGAGTATAAATTGATATGTCATTAAATGTTTAAGCAAGTGCTAACAATAATTTAAAAATGGACTAGGGCATGCAACAGCAAGGGTGAACAAACGTGTGAATTCCAATTTAAATAATGAGATGCGTGAAGTGTTAATATTCGAGCATTAAAGATAATCTGCGTGCAAGAATCGGCCACTTGGTACTTAAAGTATGGTAACATACAACAAGAGCACTGTACTTACAGAAAGCTGTGAGAGTATGTACCTACCGGTCGGTAGTGATCAGGCGAAGAAATTGAAATCAGATAACAGTGCTTCCATGGGCATCGCAATTGCGGAAATTTGCATTGGAATTACCTGAGAAGGGGCCGCCTTACATTTGGCAACAGGTCGCACGCACAAGACGAATCTGAGCACGATCTTACTTTCTTCCAAGAAGGGGAAGACTTTACGGAATGTTGTTCACGGAAAGTTTTTGGTATTCCCCATAGGCCAATGGGCCAATACCATTTCAGAAAGGACTAAGCAAGAAATTCCTGTCGATTTCAATTAAAATTTGTAAAAATGTAGTTCTTATCGTCTCTATTGAGGAAGTCAATGGGCATGAAGTCCAAAAATGGACTGTTTTCGTGATACAGAGGGTTAAACTTCGAACCATTTCAACATACCTGGGCCAATATTTTAAATACCTTGCCAAAAAAGACAAGATATGATCAGACTGTTGCCAATATTCATCCAATGAAGCCAAGATATGAAAAGTTTCTTCCCAATACATATTGGGATAGTTGGTTTGGGTTCGTTGGTTTGGGTTGGTTTATTCTGAATGATTTCGTTCGGGTTAGTTCGTTTGGGTTGGTTCGCTTGGTTTGGTTCATTTGGGTTGGTTCGTTTTGGCTGATAAGTTTCGTTTGATTTGTTTGGGTTGGCTGGTTTGGTTTGGTTCGGATTGGTTAGTTTTGTTTGGTTGTTTTAAGTTAGTTGGTTTGGATTCGTTGGTTTGGGTGGATTGGTTTGGGTTAATTGGTTTGGCTTAGTTGCTTTGTGTTGGTTGGTTTGGGTTGTTTTCTTTGAGCTGGTTGGTTGATTTGCGTGGGTTGGATAGTTTGGGTTGGTTAATTTGAGTTTGTTCGTTTATTGAATTCAACTTTTATTTAGAAAAAAAGGATCTCTCTCCTCTCACTCCACTGGGATTCGAACACCAGATCAACTGATTTCCGGTCAGGTGCTCTA
>JAABKJ010011031.1:0-10836 GCA_011634705.1 Andricus grossulariae
TAGGTCAACAAATGCACAGAAAACTTTCTTTCCTACTCTCAAGCTTTTTTCTGTGATCTGTCTTAAGCTGAATATCTAATTTATAATATATATAATTTTCTGTACTGGAATCTCTGATATAAATAGAGAGGGCGTAACGGGTAAATGGGGAACATTTACCCTCGCATTTACGACTTTGCAAAACAATTGTAAATGTTACATCAACTTTTATCTTTGGAATCTCCAAGCAAACTATTATGCAATTAAAGTGAATAACATAAATTACGATCGGAAGAAGCTATATCCCTCAGAGTCGTAATTTAATCAATTTTCAAGATCCTAATTTTCTGAAAACAAAACTTTATAGCCAAACGGACAAAAGTAATCTGGGAGCCGAAATGAATATTGCACGCAATATTCACACTCGACAATCGTAAAGAGATTCTTAGGAAGGGCTCAGACCACTTCCGACATGAAAATTGCGGAATTTCACAAGCATAAAATAATACAGTGGCTTCAAAATTTCCTGTGAAATTAAAATCCATTATGAACAATCTCGATTGATCGCACATAGAGCATATGAAGCTCGCAGGAGTTTCTATGAAAATTGTGAGATAGTATAAATTTCAGAGCACTGGTTGTGTTCCTTTTTTTGTACATACATTTTGTCTTGAGAAGAAATGCCATGCTTTATGCTATTCTGAATGAGAAAAAAGAAAATATAATGATTCCTGATAGTTATTTCGTGCAGTAGAATAAGTTTTATATGGTCAGACACATCAAGAATTACACAGTCGATTTTACCTTTCACTGCGCCCGACGACGTGAAGGTCATTCCACTGCGTGAATTACCCTTTTCAATTGTAAGATATAAACTGATTTTTTAAGTCCTTTAATGAATAATGATTAAACAATTTTTTATCAATGGAAAATAACTAAATATATATTTCTAGATTGTACTAATTAAGAGAACAACAAAAGAATTTCGCTGAAGATATCAAAGCATAAAAAACAAATTTGATTTCCATTTGATCGTAAGACAAAAATAATAGAGCTTACGTTCCTATTAAGGTGAAATCAAAACAGTTTGTTTAGACCGCAATAGTTTTTTGACA
The DNA here is from genome assembly GCA_011634705.1 of Andricus grossulariae. Taxonomy (NCBI): domain Eukaryota; kingdom Metazoa; phylum Arthropoda; class Insecta; order Hymenoptera; family Cynipidae; genus Andricus; species Andricus grossulariae. The sequence continues at coordinate 1,095 of JAABKJ010011031.1, forward strand.
TTGATGAAGCGAAACATTCATTTACAGAGCCATTTAGTTTGACTCATTCATTCAGTCAGACCAAGTTAATCATTTCTTCCTGCGAAATGTAATTTGAGCTGCGGTTATTTATAACAGGAATTTGATTCAGGTTCTACAACTATTAATTAAGAATGACATATTGCTGATGCTGAAGGTTTGAACTTTACCGATTTTATTCAAGTGTTTTGAATTATAATCCAAATTCTAAATTAATTTGAATCTTGTCCTTGATTAAAGAAGAATCATTAGAAACAGGACTAAAAGTTGGAGAAAAAGGAGATTCTATTTGGTGACAATTATTAATAAAACATCTGTCGAAGTTAAGATATTTCAAGTTAAACCTGAGTTCAATCCTCAAATGTCCCATATGTTAATTTGTACTATTCAGCACATAATTTAAAGTATATTCTGAATAGAGTTCTACTATAAAGTACCGGCTATGCGACAATTCAGTAATATTGTATCAACGTTTCTTAAACTTGTTTACATGTCAAAAGAGGGACAAAGGTACTAATAATAAAAAGTTCAGTTTTTTTCAAAACTTTTACAAGTGTTCAACTGTTCATGGGATTTATGTTTGCAGGCGTTTCAGCTGAAACAGGACGAATGTGGATAATATTTGATACGTTAGCCCTATTTCAACAGAACCATTTTAGAAAATAAATCCGACTAACCCTTGTCAGAAGAAATTAAGACCTATTTAAAAAATTTTTTGTACTTTAGTCATACTTGGGTAGAACTTTCTTGCGACACTTGTACGAATGTTACAAAAACAACAAAGTAGAACTGTTATAGTACTTTTGTCCTTACTTATCTTGAAATTTTATTTGCACTTTTTTCACTCAGGGTTGAATTCAATTAATTATTTTTAAGTACTTTTATTAATAAATGTTTTTGAATTACAAAAAGTTTGAACTTTCATTTTCCATATAAAAACTTTCAACACAATTACAAATGATAGATTTGAGAAACCATTTTTCTGATTGATTTTTGAATAGTTGTACAATATATTTTACTCTCAGAAGAATTGAGAGCTATTGAGTATGATATATCGATTGATATCAACTATATGGGACTTATAGATACGAGCTACTTTTGCGGGATCTTAGTATCTTGGGCCAGATGTCGAGAGACGGTGTGACAGTGAAACGCGTTACTAAACTAGCTGTAAATTAACCACACCAGTATCGTCCCAGTTTTGTGTGAAACATGTTCGCATATTGCGTGTGCTTATGCACTCGCATATCTATATGAAACGCACACGATCCCAGTTATAACTAGATCGCTTGAGACTGTTCCTCTGGCGGTATGAAGCATGCAAACCAGTGCACGATTCTTCCAAGGACTGTGGTTAATGTCCCGTTTGATTGGTCGCTTAGGCGGTAAGAATCGAACCATACTTCAGTTCTTGCAAACCTTAGACCATTAATCTCTTTTGTTTTTTCATTTATTTCTCAGGTGGGAACCACCTTTTTACAAAGGTAATCTCGACTCAACAAAACAGCTTCTTCTTTATAGGTTTCCACTTTTCATGGCAAATGAGGCTAAACTTTTTCTACTTCAGCTTAAGACTTTCCCAATGATTCGAAATTATAATAGAACTTTCAAGCATTTTTTTATTCATTTTTTTGAGATTCCAACTGAAAAGTGGGATTAACAGACTTCGAAATCTGGACTTATAAACTTGGAAGGTTTTTGCGATTTCAAAACATAGGGCACTAAATGGTTATTACTAAAAAAATCTAATTCTATAAATCTATTGATTTTAAAATTTAATTTACATTGTAACCATTGAAATTTACTAGCGTACTAATTCCACAACTTTCATATTTTGAATGATTCAACAAAAAATCTGTATAAAAAATGCACTTTCATGACGTTCTTCAGAAATAAAGTAACATCTTATGTCTTTCTCCTTTCACACTCTCTACATTTGAATTAGTGAAAATCACTGATTAGCAAAGCCAATTCGTTTAGTGTAATCTTCCGTTAAAGAATTACATTGCAATTTTCGCAGTCTTCACCTACTCTTATAAGTACAGGAAAGCATCTTTATCAATTTCTAACAGAGTTTCATTCTAAGCTTAACTACTTGATTGAAAATTCATTTATTTTATCAACAAAAGCAATATTCTTGCTATCTTATGATTACGAAATAAATTAATTTTCATTTGAAATTGATTTATTGATGTTGCAAAAAATATTCTACCTTTCTTTTAAACACAGACATGAGAAAAATGTTTAGTTCAGTCAAGAAAGCGACTTAGTTGCTATAGAAGCAATCAAATATTTTGTTCCAACAAAAATTTGATTCTTTCAACAAACCTTTTGCTGACGTAAAATTTTATTAGGGCAACAAAATTCGGGTTTGGTTAAATTAACAAAATATGTGTTGATTGGACAAAAGTTTTATTGAACGAACCGAATTTTTCTTGAGTCAACACAAAATTTGTCACAGTCAACAATATATTTGTCTAATAAAATATTTCTTTAGTTTACATTACAATGATCATGTAGGACCAACATTTTCATAAAAATTCATAATCTCTTTGCAGAAATAAAAAAATTCACAATCACTTACGATTTAAGCACTCCAATCTTGTCCATTCCCTCCATGATTTTTCCAAATTGGCGTATCTCGTCTCCTCCGAAAAGCAGTTTATACCAATCACCAAAACTTCAAAAAAAATTGTTTTTTTTTTTATCACAGCACTCTGTCCGCAAAAACCAAGGTCCGCACTAAATTTCTCTTTGATAGATTTTGCCCACCCTGGTAATTCACAAATTATTTAAGGTCCGAGGACGAAAAAGGAAATGCATCCGTCAAACTTGCGCGATTGTTTCGGTGCTCAAAAAGAGCGCTGGAAGATCCTCTCGTCTACCTCGGAGAAACGTGGGAGAAAGAGTCCCGTGAAAGGATACTTGCAGAGTGGAGCACTGCGCCGTAATGACATGGTCTAGGAGATGCCAGGCAGTTTTGTAATATCGCTGGTAAAAAGTGAATTTCCCGAGGTGGGGAAACACGCCTAGGGCCAATCGGAGAGCCGCACTCGTGCCGTTCGGCCAATCAGAGCACGACATTCCAATGTCCTTCTTCTTCGCCAGCTGGTTCCTGCTGCTTGTTATCTTCTTCTCGATGGCTAAGACTAGATATTACATTTCACTAGGTTCGAGTGATGTAACGCTAATTCCTACGTTACTCCAGAAAAGGATCGACTCTGCGGGCAATTCTCGAATCAGGAGAACAAATTTTCTGCGGACCAAATAGGGATGCTCGATTCTTTAAAAAGAATCGATCCTTGAATCGATCTTGAAATCGTTCCTCCAGAATCGTTTCACCTACAAAATCGAACCCAAAGAATCGATTTAGCATGAAACGATCCAAAAAAATCGTTGTAAAAAAAAAAAAAATTATTTTTAACAGGCTTCTCAAATAAATTACATTTTACATTTTTTTTTAAATAGACTACCAGGTACCAGGAAGATGTGATTTCAACACCTAGACTACCAGGTTAAATCATTAGAGTGAACGGACCTATGGAAGGACATCCATCTCATTATTTTTCAATCGTTGTAATATGATTTTTTCAGGATTGCATAATAATTCACATTATTATATTTAAATCAAAATTAAAACGACATTACAAACATTTGTAGCTTTGTAACTTTTACAGTTGAAAAATTAATTCTATGCATCATTTTCAATTAGAAAATTGTCTTAAATTTATTAGTATTAAATAATTGCATATTTACTTACTACTTTCCTTTTTCTGGTGATTTTTTGGGAGAAGTGAGAATTAGGACAAATGCCGATCGGGCCATTCGAATATCTACCGCCGTTTTCTGCTGTTATCGGAAGGTACCTCGACAATGCGCGGGAAACACCACCGATGCATCTCGGCGGAGTCGGGAGCAGTCGAGGGATTCTGGGCAGGAAATTTCCTAGCATAAAGGATCGATTCATGCAGAAGATCGAAGACAAAGGATCGATTAATCGGACCATTTGGATCGATCTTGGCAGAATCGAATCGAGATCGAACATCCCTAGGACCAAAGAAGTAATTAATAGAATAAAAATGTACATTATACAACCTAGGGTTGGTGAAAATCGGATTTAATTTTTGGAGATCATTTTTAGGGTTTGGTAAACCCGGGTCGAAACCTTCGGTCGAGTATCCGTGCGTCGTATTTAAGCCTTATATTTTTGGAACTTTATATTTAGGCCTCATTTTGAGCGCTTTGTTTTTTGGGCGTGTGGTTCTGGGCCTTGCATTTTGGAAATTAGTATTTGAGCCTTATTTTTTGGGGGACTTATTTTTGAGATTATAATTTTGAGCCCTATGGTTTGGGACTTAGTGCTTATGGCATAAGTCTTTAAGAGATTTTTTAAATAAATTAAAACCCTTCCTTTCTGTTATTATATACCCTGCTTTCATTAATTGAAAAAAAAAATATTTTCTTTATTTTACTGGACCCTAATTTATAAATAACACGTATGGAATATTAATAACACTTGAAAATTACGTACCTGAGACTGAAATTTTTTCCTAGAAATATTTTTTCTACCTTTTTCAGAAGAACATATAACTTAGATTGTTTTCTCAGAGTGATAGTAATTTCTAGGATGTCTTCTTTAGCGGACATCAACTCGGCAAATGCAACTTTTTGCGACACAAGATCTAAGTCGGCTTTCTGAGATAGGTATGCATTAGAGTACATTATTTTTTCCATAGAAACATTGTAGGCCTTATTAAGGCAGCTTCAAGTAATTATCAACGAAGGCAATAATTAAACATTATAAAGATTATAAAGTCAGCAGAGGCTCTATTGTAAAAAAATCTCTAATAATTTGAATTTTCATTTTAATTTCAATTGTTGAAGATATTGTAAAATTTCTCTAAAATTATCTCAAAATTATTTTCCAATTAAGAACTAATAAAATGATATTAAATCTCTTTGGATTATAAGATCATGATAAAATTTTACGATAAATTTCACAATATCAGTCTTTGAAAATTGTACTTTAGCGCATTTTGTTCGGCAGCACTCAGACATCCTGATGCCTTCTTACAACTTGACATACCTTCAATTGATATATATATATATATACACACAAGATATTGTAGTAGAGTAGTTCCCTGTTCATACAACATAAAGCACATCGTGTTCGCACTTAAATTGAAAGACATGCAAGGACGAATTTATTATGCTTTTTTTTACTACCTATATAATTATTACGGATGCATTTTAAATTTAACAGAGCAGTTACATTCAGAAACTTAACATCCAGTGTCTTCGTTATTTCGTTCTTCGATAAACAACCAAAGCCTAGTTCCACGAAAGAATCGGAATGACGCGCTTCGAACGGTAAAGGATGAAACAATTAGATCAGTTTAGATAATAATCACTTATGCGAAATTTTAAGCATTCTTTTTGCGATGCTGCGGGCAGTATGGAAGAATACGATACTCGCACATCGGAAGCTCTGAAGTATAAACATGTAGATTCAGTGATACTGGTGTGCTGTAAAAAAAAACTAAGAAGCTTCAAGCCGAGTAAAAAAAGTTTCATTAGGATACCATTATGATTCCGAATGAAGTATATGGTCTGAGATAAATTAGTCAAATAGTACAAATTTTTCTCAAAATTTTTTACAAGTCGTAAAAGAGAAAAAAATACTAGAAAAGATCCATTTTTTTTTCTCCAAATTTTTTTCCAAGTACTCATAGCACCAATGCTTAAAAAAAGTACTGTTTAATAGGGCTAAAATACCAAAAAACTTGAACATTAGTTCTGTTTGAGCAAGACTCTTTGGGACAAAAGAACTAGAAAAGTACCTCTTAATTTGTATTGATGTGTTCACGAGACCAATTTAGGAGTTTTGTCACTTTTCTCCTATTTTATCAGTACTTGCATACCATTTTTTGAAAGGTGCAAAAAAAAAGTTACTTTAATTTAGTTGATTGCACTTTCTTTAAGGGGTAGTTTTGGTTCCAATAAATATGTGGGGTCCCAAGGGATAGAGGAGGTCCCGAAGGATAGAGGAAATCCCGCATTAGTACTCGTAAAGTGGGGTCACAGAAAAAACTAAGGGTTTCTATTAGAACCGATTTTGGGTTGCAATTGAGCTGCAATTAAATATGAATAAATTAAATTATATAATAGACACGGGCATTATTACGTTAATATTGAATTATTTTTAAAATGTAGGTATTTATATCATTCAAATTAATATGTTAAGAAAAAATAAAACACTTTTGCTAATATTTATCTGTATAATTATTTATTGTTATTGATTTCAAATAGGTCCGCGCCTTTCGGTACATGCGCAATTGAAAACGTCGGTACCCGTAACTGGCCATCTATTGGATATCAAAGAACTGTAAAGGAACCCTCGAAAACATTCCTATTGAAGTGTCAGTTCTAAAGGATGCCAACTTTTACTTAAGCCGCAACATTACCGAACCCCCAGTTTTTCCTATGGTTCCTTGAGATAGCAGGTCCCGTAGGATGACGGAAAATCTGTATCTTATTGTCCTAAATTCTTTCAAATTCTTTCAAACTCTCTTCAATTCTGTCATAATCTTAGTCATTGTTGAGAACTCAAGAACTCTACCTCGGAAGTTCTCATTTCCATAACAAAGCGATCATAAAAAAACATAGTGAACCTATTTTAGATCACTGGAGGACGTACATTGTTGAGACTACATAGGAAGTCTAACGGGAAGAGTCCTGCAGATGGCTTAGGTACGTCGAATCCAATTCCTGTTAGCAAATACAGGCACCTATCGTTTCGAAAAGGGTGGATGAAGCGCCACCTGAGGTTCTTCATGTTTTGTTCCTGGGTCAGTCAGTTAGACCTCGAGTCGACTCGAATTGAGGATTTGGAGACAAGCATTTTAACCAACCATCAGGAGCGACCGAAGACTGAAGACCGAACATTGATGAGGACGTGGGGTACTGGGTCCGCGCCCGAGGATTTCCACGCGAGCCACGCAAAGGGTCCCGGCCGACGAGAGCAGAAGGCGAAGGTTTGAAAAAAAATTTCCATTGCACGCGCCTAACGGACCACCGCTAGAAATTTGCACAGGCTGGCTTCGGGAATTCGCGGTCTACACTTTCAGAACGAACAAGAGAGACCATCGCTGGTTCCGGGTTCGATTCCCAGGCTGCTCAGAGGCACGGCGCTTCCACCTCCCAGATCTAGATGAGAGACGGAGAATACCAGCTAAACCTTCCTACCGATGTTGCTCGGAATATCCACACGAACTGGTAGCAATAAATTATTATGGTCCGGATCAATTCGCGGTCAAGGGTCAATACGGCGGGCGATCCGAATACATCCTCGAGCAAACAGAGAATGCAAACATTGTTATATTGTTGGGGATCAGAGTATCAGAGCATCAGACAGGAGTGGAACGGACAAGAAAAAAAGGAAGAAGGAGAAAAGTTTGCCTCTCCTTGGTAGTTCCTTCTTCTATACTCCATAGTAGTTCTAGATATTTTATGGAAGCGTAGTGACCTAGCTTTCAGGAAAGTGCAGCCGCAAATTGAACTAATGTGTAAACATTACAGACGATAAGTTATTTTCTTAATTAACCCTTTCGCATCATTGCGCCTTATTAAGTTTTATTATTATTATTCATTGTCATGAAGAAAGGGAATCTTGAGTCATGATGTGGGCATAAGGAAATTGAAAAGGGGGTAATTTTACTGCTGATAGTTTAATGATATTGGATTAGTCTATATATCACCTGGAATATTTTCATGGGTATCACCTGTCTGAACAATAGGTGTGGCCCAGGTTGAAATTTTTTATAAAATTTTATTAGAATGATTCTATAGAATTTCTACACGAATTCTAGTTCACTTTTAACAGAATTTCTAGATTAACTCTACAAAATTTCAAAAGTACCAAAAACACAAGGAATGACCTCCGCCATATGTCTATCATTATTTGGACCACTCGTTACATTCCTTAGGTCGATTCGGGAAATGAACCTAATATCCAGATGCCTTCTGAATAACCTCTACGTGGAAGTTTGATCTGGAAGGACTCCCGATTTTAAGGCAACCTGCGTAGAAATTTCCCCAACTTGTCTAAGCTTTAAAACGTGGCTTTGGTGAATTCCGGATGTTACACTACGTCAACATCGACATAATCTTCGAGAAATTCTAGATCATTTTTACACTATGGGTAATATGTGACCACTTCATTCGCGACAGGGCGACCGTAGGTCACGAAGTGTCACATTAGGTGTTTAAAATACAATTCTACAGGAAGTCTCGTAAGAATTGATGTCCAAGATCACCAAAACTGACTCAAAATTTAGTCTAGATGGTTCCCGTGTATTAGGTGTCGCACCAGGTGATTAAAATAACATTCTACAGGAAGTCTCCTAGGAATTGGTAACCAGGATCACCAAAGTTGACTTCAAATTCAGTTCCCTGCTCATGGGTTGATGCCTCAGGTCCTTTAAATAATAATTCATAGGACGTCTTCTAGAAATTGATACTTCTTCATTTTGCTTTACCCTCAGCTTCACTGTCATTTTTCAGAATTCAGGATGGTTGCGTTCGTTGACGTTTTAAATGCGATGTCTGATTAACCATAAAACATTTGTTTTCACCTTGAATTCTTCTACTGCTTTTCGGGAAATGGACATTTGTTCACGGAGTTAGTCACGAACTACAGAAAAGTGTCAAATGAAAATAAATATGATAACTGTTAATTGATCAAGTTTACACCAAGCGAATCTTAAGGAATGTCAAAGTCATGAGGTTTACTATTTTGAATGGTTTAAAAGATCAGTGGAAATGATTATCTTTGTCTGATTTATTCATAATTTAAATAATATTTTTGATAATTTGAGTTACATTTCGAGAAAATAATTAAAATCAAATTTGTTTGAATATTTCTTTTTCAAGCAGAAAATAAGGAAGGTATAGTAATAATCCCAGATGGTTTGAAAATTATAAAAATTAGAAAATATTTAAATTTTAATCATCCTAAATTTAATTGGAAGAAAGGATAAGATATTTATATTTATTGTAATGATAAGTTACAAAAGAATATACTTCATAATTTGAAAAATTAGAATAAAATGCAGCCAACATAATATTTGTATTGTTTTGAAAGTACTGAATTCAAGCTATAACCTCAAAATTCCATCTTTTCAGTTTACTCAACAAATAATTAAATTAAATTTTTTGACACATAGTAGTATATACTCCTTGTTTAAATATAGAAGTGTGACTAAACAGCGAAACTTTTTTTAATCCAATAGTTTTCGAGTAAAATACAAGTTTAAATTCTACAACCATAATATTTTGAACCTACCCTGTTATGTCAATAGAATAAAAATTAGATATTTTTTTGTGCAGCGGCGATTTTATTCTAAATATGAGTACCGATATGTTACGCAAAATATATGTTTCTAACCTTTGTTGAATAAAGTGCAAAGATTAAAGTTTGATGCTAGAACTTGAACCCAACACGCTTCAAATGATTGTTTGTTTAGGATTTAAAAAAAATACTTTAAAAAATACTAAGCATAAAAGAAATAAAAAAAGAAATCTCATAGCAAGCACTCAGAGTTACAAACATCAAACCTACAAATAGTTTCGATCATACCCTTGGCAACAGGTCCGTCCACTCAGCGCCGCCACCAAGGCAAAATGAAAAATGGAAAACGCCATATTTTTTTGCTTTTTTTCAAAT
>JAABKJ010011032.1:0-10836 GCA_011634705.1 Andricus grossulariae
ATGTTCGTTATCGAATTTTCGGCACTAGCTGACAAAAACATCATAGCCAAGGAGAATGAAAAGAAAGAGAGGTATAAAGACTTCGTAAGGGAGTTGCAATGGTTAAACCCGGAATATTATATTAAGCCAATCGTCCTGATCATCGGCGCTCCTGGAGTTGCTAAGGTTTTACTGGTTAATAGCCTGAAAAGCATCCATGCGTGTCAGGAAAATGCTGAGACACTTGCGAGGAAAATGCAGAAGGCGGTCGTCTTCGGGTCGCTCCGTATCCTCAGGGTACACGAGATTTTCGCCAGATCATCGTATTGAATTCATCGCAGACTGGCCACCCATCTCACGGTCGTGAGACGTCGTTACAGCTGAAATTTTAACGCGATTTCGCTGGGAGCGGGTGAAAATTTTAAGATTAGCACCTGCTCCCGGCGAAATCCTACGGTTGTCCTTATGACAAAACTTTTAACAATATATGTATATTTTCTTTCTGAAAATGTATCTATAATTATGGACTTAATTTTTAACTCATTTTATTTTACTCATTTTGTTTTGTTATTTATGGTTTACCTTAAAGCTTGTCTTTTGCATTAATCATGACTTTTGCGAATAATTTTACATTCTCAAAAACACGTGTTCTAACTTGTTCCTGTAAACAATTTTTGTCGTGTTTGGTGTTATTTGCAATTCCACGTTCATATCGTTCAAGATTCTATTTATTTTATATGGCCCGTCATAATGATCTTCTAACCTACTTTTCCGCGGTTCTTTTAACAAATAAACGTGCTCTCCTACTTCGAAATTTAACTTATTTAGTTTTCTGTCGTGATACCGTTTAATTCTCATTTTTCCAGCGTCAAGTTGGCCATGAACCTGGGCTTGCGTATCAGTCAGCCGATTCAGCAGATCGTCTACGTATTGCATATACGTCCTAGGAACGGGTTCATTCGCGAATTCTGACGGAATCCTGGCTGGTTTAACGAAAATTACTTCGTGAGGAGTTACTCCTGTAGAAGAGTGTACAGTCGTATCAAAGGAGACATAGCAAAAGGTAGCCAATCATCCCAGTTCGCCTTTTCACAATACTGGCTAAGGTACTCGACGAAAGTGTGATGACTGCGTTCAAGTGCTCCTAACGATTGTAGATGATAAGCAGTGGATTCATACTGTCTAATTTTAAAGATTTTAGCGAAATTTTCCATGGTACTGTCAACGAAATTGGAACCCTGATCAGTTTGAATCGCTTCTCGGCACCCAAATGTGCATTTGAAGGTTTCAGCGAAGACGACAACTATTGTGGGGGCTTCCGTATTTATTAATGGAATTGCACCTGAATATTTGGAAATACAATCCTGCCAGGTAAGAATATATTCATTGCTCATATCAGTTCGAGGTAAGGGGCCTACAATATCCATTTGTATTTTTTCGAACGATCTAGTCGGGGTGTCTGTTTTTCTCATAGGCAGTTTTTTTTTACCCTAACGAGCTTTTTCCTTTGGCACGAATCGCAACTTTGCACGAAATATATTCGCACTTCGCCGGTGCACGCTGTGACTTGATAGTCACTTTTTCAGAGTGGGTTTGAAACACGGTCTCGATTTGGTTGCAGGGGATACTATTTAAACCATTTCCGTCTCGCAATACTAAAAGTTTTAATTTTCAAGTTTTCAGCAGCCTGCTTAAGGGTGTCGATAGTTAAATCAAAATCTTTAAAGTTAACGCTTTGGTCAAACCTTTCTTTGACAAAAATGTGAAAAAGTGTTTTTCATCAATTTTCGTGACTTTTACATGTCCTAATTCTGGTTTTTCGTTTTTCAGGTCGTTCAACCGGAACATTCTAGCCTCTAACAGTTCTCGGCCAATAGGGGTTGTTAAAATGCAGTCTACCGATACGAAATTGAGTATGTTGTCACCGCGAATCCATAATTTATCTTAACTTGTTTGGATCAATGGTTTTAAAAGGGGACGGATGCAACCTCACTCGCTTGTTACTCCTTCATTGTCAGTATAGAATATTTGTCTAATTTTAGGATAAGTTGAAATCGGTCATTCAGAGTCTGTCGTGAGTGGTACCTGCTTTAGGACCACAATTTCTTCCTCTTTTCTTTCTTTAACTATTTCCCTTTTATTCGGAGATGGCTCCCGCTCCCGTCGGAGCACTCGTTTTACTACTGATTTTTGGTCTGTTTCAACCAGCTGCGCAGCTTGGCTCCCACTCATACAGTTACCCCTTGTACTGTCCCTTAATGATCCAGGGCTTTTTCTTCCCGAAGAACACACGAGGTCAGGGGGACACAAAGCTTTCTCACCTACTGACCTAGATTGCTGGGTGCTCCCTTCCTCATCACAACATTCAACGGAGCCATCTCGATTTATTTTCTCTACCACCCCTTCATCTGTATCAAATTCTGTTTCGTTACAAGTACTCTCATTTGCTACTTTTTCGTCTTCTGTCTTTTCCTCTTCCGTCGTAAATGAAAATACCTTTTCTATTTCGTGTTCGCTGTACATATTAAAATCGTCGGGATTAGAGCCTGTGTTAGTTAGTTGATCTTGCAAGATCATTATCTGACAATCAGTCTCTTATTGGGAACGTGGGTTAGGGTCTTCTGGATAGTATTTATGGTCAATGGGTTTCGTTGGATAATAATTATCATCATCATCTACTGGGTTGCGTTATAATGAATGATTGGGTAAAGTTCGGGTACTGGAGAAAGGGTTCACTAGATGAAATTTGACGCAATTTATCGAAAGATTCTTGTTGTTCGGTCCCCAAACGAATTTGGAAGATTGCTTTAGTAATTGGGCCAATGGTTTTGCGGTTTTTGCTAAATCGGGAATGAAACGCCGATAATAACCAGCCAAACCAAGGAATTGTTTGATATTTTTCTTGCCTTTTGGCAAGAACCTACATTTATCGGGTTGAAGGACAAGACCGGCCTCTTTTAATCTGGCTAAAAGTCGTTTTAATTTTTCGGTATGTTCTTGAAGAAAGTTCGCGTATATCACTATGCCATCCATATAGATGAAGAGTTCAACGCCTTGCAACCTTATCAGGACTCGATCCATGAACCTTTGGAAAGTCGCAGGAACGTTTTATAGTCTGAAAAACATCTGGGTGAATTCATAGTGTCCGAATGGTGTTGAGAAGTCAGTTTTATGACGATCGGCGGATTTCACTTCAATTTGATGAAACCCTGAAGCTAAATCTAGCACCGAGAAATATTTTGCTCCCCTCAAATGGTCCAGAATATCTGTAATATTCTGCAGGGGATAAGCCTCGGCAACTGTCTTCTCGTTTAAAGCGAGATAGTCGATGACCATTCGCCACTTCTTTGCACCTTCATAGTTTCATTGTACCCATGTTGCGGGGGGAGTCTGTGCATTTTATCGTGCACGGGGGTGTTATCGGTCGTAGTGATATTATGTTTTAATACGTGGGTGCATGGAAGTTTGTCATTCGGTAATTTGAATTGATACGGGTGTTCGCAGAACATTTTTATTAAGTTATCTTTTTCTTCGATTTTTAATTCGTCCATATCAACCGTTTTTATTACTCCTGCTATTCTTTTCGCTTTTTCAGATCTCAAACTGTGATCTTCTAGAGTTTTCTCTGCCTCTCGAGGGGCTGGAATTTGGATATCGCATTCTTCTGACTTAACTGGAGGGATTGTCAATTCGACATCACGTGTGGTGGTATTTATGCAGAAGATTCTGGCCTGTCCACCAATTAGAGAAACTAACGATTCTCCTATAAAAATTCCTGGACCAGCATCGATACGTGCAAATAGCCTTCTGTGATATTCGGATTTTCGATGGGCAAAGAAACTAATTGACGAGTTCATGCCGCTCAATGAAATGTTTTTCCCCTACGAAATGGGATCGTACCGATGTCGGATATCATTTTACCTTTTCTGATGTGCAAAATAGCATCTAGACACATAGCAGGCTTGGACACATGCAAGGGTTATCCTTTTTATTGCAATCTCTGGGATAGTGTCCAGACTGATTCTAATTGAAGAAAGATACTGGGGCTGGATTTCTCCGATCGTAACTTCCATCGTCGCCACGGCCCTGACTACGACTGCCCCCATTTTGTTTCCAATTTACTTGAAGGTAACGTACTTGTGACCTGCCGCGATAAGGGCTTGGGTACGGAGCGAATTCATTTCCCGAGGGGCCAGCATTTACATTTGGGGTTTACTTGGCATCACGACGAAGGATGTCCTGGTACCCAACCTCCTATTCACCTGCTTGAGCTGCATCTATTGCCTCTTGCAAGGTGGCCGGATTTTTAAATCCAACTTTTAGTTCAATGTTCAGGAGCAGGCCTCTCGTGAAATTTTCCAAGTCTGCTGCGCGGGCAGCACACACCATACTCTGGGCAACTTACTCGGCATCTTGATGTTCGATAGCATCAACTAGTTGCCTGAGAATTTTACTGACCCGGATTCCGTATTGAAGGACGGTTTCTTCTGACGTTTGGGTCACTGTGCCCAACATGGCCTGTAGTTGACCTAAATTCTGATGAGGGGAAAACGCAAGTTTTATGCTCGACAAGAGGGCTTCCAAAGAGTGAATGTCTCTCTTCGAGATAGGCGTCTGCGCTTTCAGTGATTCTCGACCGGATCAGCCGCAATAAAAGCGGCCTTTCCGCTGGTCGCACCAAATCTCTCGCGAATAAACAGTAGCGGACAAATTTACTAGTGGGGATATTGTGTCCGTCATATTCTTTAGGGATAAACTCAAGAGCGGCCTTGAATGTTATATGATTAGCATATTCTTCGAATGGGATAGAATGAGAACTGCGCGTTGTAGTGCGCATTAGAGAAGTTCTGGCCTGATTTCTGAAATGACTGGGGATTCGGGTCGAAAGCTGTACGTTCAAGGGGCTGCGTGATGTGACTGCTAAAGAACCGCGAGTATAGTTATGCTCGTGATCGTTCGCGACTATTTCGTTTCCTTTCACCATTTCGTGAAAGTTGCTGTCCTTTACACCACCTACGCCTACATTACAAGTCACTAGATCTAAAACGATTTCACTACCCAAGTCGCCTAATTCGAGTTCGGGGGTAACTTAAGCCATTTTTAAAAATTAAATAAAGTGATTAAATCCCGAAAATAGGACCCGAAACAATATAATGTCGACTCTGAGAACTCAAAAAAAAGGAACTTTAAATGTCTGAAAATACATGTTTGCCTTTTCAAAATTAATTCCTACCTTTTTAATAATTTACATCTAACTCTAATTCATCAAACATAATTTTATAATAGTGTAATTTAGCAAAAATTATTTGTTTAGTGAAATAATTAATAAAGACGGATAATTTTATGATCAAATACAAAAAGGGTATTTTATTTCAATTTCAATCGATTATAACCTATCGAAACAAGTGCATAAGTGAATTAATTGACCAATAATAATAACAATAGTAATAATAATAATGATGATGAGAAAGTTTAATTACAGGTCGATCCTAGACTAATCTATAATTTTTGAGAAATCTAACTACAAATATTTGAACGACAATTCAAGGTTCTGAATTAAATCATATCAATTAGTAGGTGCGATATATATACAGTGTGATGGAGGTGATCGGTTTTGTAATGGGGTTAATTTCCCATCGCAAGTCGAATTGCGTCCCTTTATTGAGTCCCAGAGTCACTTCCTGTTGGGTTTTATGACTTACACATGTGCGCCATACTTGGCTGGTCTCAATTATCTGGAAAGACTCTTGTGGAACGGACCCCACAGGATGTGCTTTGTTTCCCTGAACCGAATACTTTGAAGAACCAAGCTCGTAAAATTCTGAAGAGTGGGCGCTTAATTTTTTTTTGAGGACCAGGGTCTGGAATTTCTAACAGCTTTTGAAAAAATCC
The DNA here is from genome assembly GCA_011634705.1 of Andricus grossulariae. Lineage (NCBI taxonomy): Eukaryota > Metazoa > Arthropoda > Insecta > Hymenoptera > Cynipidae > Andricus > Andricus grossulariae. The sequence goes on from JAABKJ010011032.1 coordinate 5,872, forward strand.
ACTAAAACTTTTCTGAATCATGGAGACAGGAAACTGGATTGTAGAGAAGAAAATTTTTAATTAATTTGAATTAACATGCGGAGCGCTGGTGAACTGTGATGAATACAGGTACTAAACCGGATTCATCACATACCTTAGACCGCAGCGATATTTCGATGCTATTAGGCTAATCGAGTGATCTACTATCTGTCCAGAAAGTTTAGGCACCTCGATTTTTTTACAGATTTTCGTGAAAAACTCAGCAGAAAAAGATTCTAAAAATATGAGAAAACAAGCATGTTGCAGGTAAAGGTTTTGCCAATAGCTATTATTGCCTGGCGAGTCAAAGGTGAAAAAGAATAATAATCATATTATTATTAAAGAATACCCAACTTTGAATGGATGTTAGTCACTGAAAATAAACTGAAAATTCTGCAAAAACTATATGTGTTTTGCTGATCCTTTCTGTGGACAGTGGTGAAATTTAGAGTCAAAAATTATCATTTGTTACTAACTTATTAACAGAAGAGTGGAGAGGTGTTATCCTCGAAACTAAGTAACGTACAGAGATGATTCTTGAAGCAAATTACACATTTTTGGGTTTTGAAAATGTTGTGCGTATTGTCAATGAGCAAAAAGTTGCACTTGAATGTTTAAAGAATTATTTTCTTCTTCGAAAAATACAAAAGGCTTTATGATGTAATTTATTTAGAGATATTGAGAGTTATCAATATATCCTGAATAGTATCCCTTTTTTTGCATAAGGGCTTAGGGACTGTGTAACTGTGTGAGTGTGAGAAAAGGTCGTGTTGCACGTGTAGCAGTAGCGTCAGCAAAGTCCCATGCTGAGAGTGCGGTTTCCTCGATTATCATAACGCCTTTTGTATTTTTTCATGAAGAAAATAATTTTTTACACATTCAAGTGCAAGTTTTTGTTCATTGAAAATACGTACAACATCGTCAGAAGCCAAAAATCTGTAATTCGCTTGAAGAATCATCTCTGCACGTTCCTTAGTTTCGGAGATGACACCTTCCTACTCTTTTGTTGATAACTTATTAACAAATGATTATTTTTGGCTCTAAATGTTACCACTGTGCGCAGAAAGGATTACCGTAGCCCATATATTTGTTTCGCCTGCAACATGCATGTTGTCTCATGTTTTTAGACTTTTTTTGCTCAGATCATCATGAAAATCTGTACGAAAAAGGAGGTGCCTAAACTTTTTGGACAGATATTAGTTTCGTCTTCATCGAAAGACAAAAGCAGATGCAAGGATCAGATAATTACACATGAAATGGATGAATTAATTGATTATGTAATTAATCAGTGAAATAGTTCATTAATTGATGAATAATAAAATAATTATTATGTAATTAGGTGATTTTTTTGTGATCATGTCATTAATTAATTGATCACGAATTGTAAATTGTACAATTGGAAAAGTATGCAATTGCAATTGGTTCTATTTTCAAGATATACACTTGAAGGGTATGCCATTCGCAGCATTGTTTTGAGCATTTCCTGTTTCAGGATTTACAATTGAAAATTGTGCAATCACAGACATTCAATTCATAATTTTTCCAACACAGATATTTTTACCCGAAAAATATATTGAACAAGCATTAAATACTCTAAAAAGTGCCCTTTTCTTGTTTTCCACTTAAAAATTGCTAAGTTTGAGGAGGATTTTCGAAACAAAGGGTAATAAAATTTAATTTTTCACTGGTACATTTTAAAAGTATGTGTTAATGTGATTCTTTAATAAACAAGTCTAAGTATCACATCTGTGCATGAATCTATGATAACATTTAAAAGATTTACCTTCAAACTAACATAAAACGTGTTAGACTGCGTGATTCTTTAATAAACAAGTCTGAGTATCACATCTGTGCATGAATCTATGGTAACATTTAAAAGATTCACCTTCAAACTAACATAAAACGTGTTAAACTGTAGCGTATTTTTATTGTATGTCATTACATGCTCCAGGTAATTTGAAAACTTTTCGCGAGAATATATATCAATTGTAACCTAACACATGTTTAAAGGGAGGAATAGTAAGTAATTCTTCCAAATGACTTTTTAATTTATTCTTTTAAACAAGTACAATCAATGTTTTGTTGTTGTTTGACATTACACGTCCTGTAATCGCACGTTACAGAATTAATTCAGGGCTGAAACACAAGTAGGTTACAATGTGCCTCATGATTTTTTAATACACAAAGCATCCTATTGACATTATTCTCGTATCAAATACTTGAAATTGTTAAGGAATGTAATATGCAATGCATTTTGTCATGTTGAAGTTCGAAGGTAAAGATCAAGAATAATTTGGGGCCTCGCTCCATGAGCTGTGACCCGGCTCTGAACTGTCAGTTTCGACTACGTGGATTTCAGTGTAATTGTGTGATGGAGTCTGTTCATTTGGTAAGATGCGGCCATTCCAGTATTGGTCAACAGAATGAAAAAGAGGGATAAAAACGTTGGCAAAGAAATAAACTGACGTACGAAAAAATAAATCCGTGCTTTAGATACGTAAGCCTTATTAGACTAAAAGAACGTACTGAAATATGTGAGTATACGTGAAAATATCATTCATGTTTGGGAATCGTTTGAAATTATTTATTTATGTTTTTTAATTTAAATCAATTATAGTGTTTCTTGACAAAAATTTATCAACAATTCTGAAATCCTTTGTTGAATCTTAGAGTACTAGGAAGTTCATTCGGCCACCTTACCACATTTTCATGCAGCGACCCAAAATACGGAATGACAACCATTCGTTAAAAAAAATGAATTTTTAATTTTTAATCTACTATATTGGACAAGCTATCTTGAGTTTAAAAATTCTATTATTGTATTTGGATTCAGCGACCTAAAAACCGTAGGATATCCATTTTTATAAAATAGTGACTGTTTTGAAACTTTTGAGCCGCAATATTGGATCAGCTATCTTAAATTTTGAAATTCTGTAATAAAATTCGAAATCAGCGACCCGAAAAACTTTAGAATACTCACTTCTATAGAAATCGGTCCATGAATTCAAATTCCAAAAGAAAACCGATAACTCTGTCGAAAAATTGTTTGAAAAAATTGAAGAAAATATTTTTAAGCTCAAATATTTTAATAATTGCTTATTCTAGCAACAATGAATAGGCGTCATAAAAAAAAAACTACTTCAGAATATTTTTGCAAAAAAAGTTGCTTCTATCAAAAGTGTCCCTAATACAGAGAATCACTCATTTGTTTCAAATACAACAGCTTGCCTAAATATAAATGTGCTGTTGCTCAGGATTCATGGACTATTTTCCTTGAAAATTCATCTTTTCTGGTTCAGTTTTACTGCTTTTCATTAGGAAAATTTGAGTATTATTCAGTATATGGTACACTCGAGCTCCAAAGATACGAGCGCTCCACAGATACGAACGTCCCGACTCCAAAGAAGCCAGCGCGATTTTTTCATCTGCACCCCAACCCTATTCGAGACTGAGGCGCGCGCGAATGATCGCTGCTTTGGATTCGACGATTTTTTATTGCGAATTGCATACGCGCGCATGCGCGTAGTAGCCGAATGCGAAATTACCGAAACTCCCAACAGAAATTGAACGTGTTAACCGATTTTTTCTATCTTTTTTTAATCGTCTCGTCATTATGTAACGAACCTAATGCAGCACATTAAATTCTGATTACTTAATATTTTAATAATTATTAATTTCGTTCAACCGGCTCGAATCGTGTAACGCTCTAACAATATGAAGGTCGGCTGACTTATGACTGACAGGCAGTATATCCCCTCTGTTCAGTATCGTCGAAAAATTTCACACTCCAACCTCCTGCTGTGTCGCTCTTAAAATTGGGAGCGACTGTTTTGGGTTCATCATGTATACTTTTCCGGTGGCGGATTGCTCGTTTCCAGGCGCATAAATGAAGCACATTTTCGATTAATTGAAAAAAAAAAAAAAAAAACAAGACAATTTTTCAAAAAAGGAGACTAATAGCTTGTGTATTATGCCAGTGAGATTATGTGGTTGAAATATTACGTCAAACAATTCATCCGTGTAGGAAAAAACATGCCATTTGTAATGCGTGGGCTAAAATTCAAGCCTGACGAAGCGCCTTAACCGCTCTCAAATGTAAGCTAGTCAAAAACGAAAGGCGTGCCCGGATTCCTTGTAAAATAAATCTATCCTTAATCGTTTCCCTCTGCTCTTTTATTCACTGATCCTACAATAAGATTATCTTCATAACTGGTGATTTCAAAAATTTTCATGATACATTTTTTTAAAAATAAATACTCTAGGAAAAAATCGATCAAATCCAGGTGTCGAAATTATAATTATAAAAATTTTCTGTACTTCTAGGGACGACTGAAATATCCCGGAAATAAAATTCCCGACTCTGTGCAACTTCCGAATAATGAAATTCCAAAACTAATAAAATTCCCGCACGGTTCATAATATTACCGGATTTCAAAATTCGCAAATAATAAAATTTTGGACATAAAATTGCCGAATTATAAAATATTCGAACTAGAATATTTCATAATTATAAAATTCCAGAATTTAAATAATTGAAAAATTGTTTCCTGATCAATATTATTTATTAAAAATACGAGAGTAAAATATTGTTAAAATGTTGTTAGAAATGATTTTTCTTCGGTATAAATATTTGATTATTTTAATTTAAAAAAATATTTATCAACGAAAATTTTTTTCAGCACTGGTTCATGGCTTATCTCGAAATTTCTTTTTAGTTCTTTTTCTTAAATTAAACATTCGATTTTCCAGAAAACATTTTTTATAATTTTTCAAAAAGAATATTTACAAAAAACCTGTCTCAAATTTCAGATCTGCAAAAATTCTAAATATTCTTAAATGCACTCAAATTTCGGTTCAGTCTAGTAGTTATTTAGTTTTAGGACGGGCGAGGAGCCCATGGAGAGCTCCTCTGGCGCTCAAGCTATAAAGCCTATTGTGCCACACCCT
>JAABKJ010011033.1:0-10836 GCA_011634705.1 Andricus grossulariae
TCGTTTCTTTATGTTTGTATTTATTGGACCGTAAGACCGAAGAAAGAAAAGTTTTGAAACTTTTTAATTTTGTAATAACATGTTACTATATATGACTCCAACTGTTTTTTTTTTTCAAAATCAGTTCCAAATGTTTGACAATTTCTAAAGTTTTAATAGTGAAATTGTCCTGACAATTTTTTAATATTCGAATTTGTAACTACAACATTTTAAAATTTGAAATTGGAAACCTTCCAAAATTAGGAAAAATATGAATCAAGTATGTTAGTGTTGAAGCTATTCTATCCATTTTTGATCATCAATACCCTCAAGAATACTATGATACAAAAAATTTTATTTCGTTATGCATACATATACAGGGTAGACCATTTTAATCCATTATGGGAAATTACTCCGAATTTTGTTCGGATATAGAAAAACGTTTCAGACAAGAGTTTAAGGGGGCAGAGGGGGTCAAACTACTAGTAACAATCACATTTAATTTGATTCAAAGGTTATTTAAAGGTCAAAGTGATTTTTCAAAATGGGAACCCCTACTTTTGACTCCAGATTTGAAAAGAGCGGGAAATTTTACGTTCAAAATAATATTTGCATGAAGGTTATGGCAAGGTCGAATGAAGGTCAAATTTCAAATCAAAGATGACTTTCTGGACTGCTACGATGTCAGCATTATCCCTTTTCACGGAGCCTTTAGGGCGCGTATGCACGCTCTGTGCTGCAAAAAACACAGAGAGCTTCAGCACATGTTGATTCAGTCATTGCGAAATCAACGTGCCTAACTCTGGAAAAATGGATATTTACGCGGAGCGCTTCCCTAACCGCTGCTTGAACAAGCTGCAGATGAAGATGAGGAAGCGAAATTAAGACCAACCGTGGAAAGCTGGCACCTTTGGTTGATTCAAATCTAAGGCTAAAACCGACGATGGATAAAAAGACCAAAATACGCTCGCATCAACTTGCACAAGAAGATTGGATGGGCAAGAAAAATTGCGTGCCGTGTTCAGTGCATGATTGACTACATAACTACTGGTAGATTGTTCACGGAAAGGGTTCGAGAGTTCACCAAAGAGCTGAGGATCTACAATTACACACTGAACAAGTCAAAGCTGCTGACAATCATGCAGCATATAGTTGACAAAATACGGGTGTTATCTGACCCAAGGAGGAAAATATATAAGAGGGGAGATATGGATTAGAAGGAATCAAGAGTTTCTCGCTGATCCATTGCGCCTCTTCAGCGATCTCCCTGTTTTTGTCAAAAATCGACTCAAGCCCAACAAAGAAGAGACTTTTTGGAGAGAGGTATACAAGATCCCGAAAACACTGGAATTCAAGGAAGATATGGACAATATCATTCGCTTCAAGGAGTCTTGCGACCTCATAACATCTGAGGAGGAATGTCCATCAATCACTGCCGAAGAAGTGAAAGAAGCACTCAGGAGCACGAAGAACTTTCACGCTGCAGAACCAGATGGTATCAAGAACTGCTGGTGGAAGAAGTTGACTTCTATACACCAACATCTAGCCCGCATATTCACCTCTCATTAAGAGTCGGAAACGCCCATTTTGTAGTGGCTGGTGTCAGGACGCACAATACTTCGACCGAAAAAAGGCTGAAGAGCTTTAGATTCAACCTCTCATACTCTCATCTGTCCGTTGGAAAGCTTGAAGGTTCATCCACACGTAGTGAGATGCATATAGAGATTGATGCCCCTTCGGAAAACTAGATTTACTATCTCATCTGGAAATTATCGGGTGACAACGAACAACTTCACATTCCAGAGGGGAGTCTGTAATGGCGATACCATGAGCCCGTTAATTTCTTGCATCACACTTTTGTGTCGGTCTCTCGAACAACGAAATACTTCTGGATACCTCTTTTAATTAAGCCATCTCCCAATTCAATCGATCTCACAGTAAGGTTTTCAGCAGGTTTTACTTTTCAATTAACATCGACATTCCGAATTATTTAATTTAAGCCATCTCCTAAGACATCGCATCTGAAAGTAAAGATAACAGAATAGTGGTCTAAAAAATGAAACTGCCTCATTTGTCAATCTTTGACAACAAAAGAACATCAGTACAGTATAGTAAATTCAATTTCTTCTTGTGTACATTGACATGCAAAGAATTTCGATTTCAGCTATCTTCAAAGGAAATCTGACTAAGAGAAAAGCTACCAGAATATTCGTCTAAAAAGCGGAATTTTCTCATTTTTATTACTATTTAATTTTTATTGCATACAAACATGCCAAGATCTTCAATTTGAGCCATCTTTGAAGAGAATCGGATAATTTTTAGGGTAGGACAAACCCTTGTAAAGAAGGGCGTTCTTTTAAAATATGATAGTGATTATTATATTTTCGAATAGAATTAGGAAACACGACTAAGATGAAACATAGAATGCCAGTCGGGATCTTCATTTTCTTCAAAAATGAAAATCAAGCTATAAAGAATTTCGAACATAGTGTAACTTTTGTAATAGATATCATTTTGACTCTTTATGTAAATATTATACTAGTCGCTATCTCACATGTAATTCTAAATTATTTGTAGTTCATTAATCTGTTTCTCTCACAGAAAAGTCGCAAAAATTCTTCACATTTATGACATTATATGCGCAATTGAGAGGGTTGAAAAAGTTATTACGACATGAAAGAATAAATAATTTGTTATAAGTCATAATACAATTTTATTAGTACACTAAAATTTCAATGAGAACCTTATCTTCCATATTATATGATTAATAATATTTATTATCTGAAGAGATTGACGAGCATTTCAGCAAGTAGCTATACGAACGATTCGCTTTTTGAATACATCCTCCTAAATTTTAAAAATATTACAAAAATTTAGATTTGTCTTTTAGAAGCCCTTCATGACACAAAATATATAGAAAAAAAATAGTATTGGTTGAATTATGTGTGTATGTGGGCAGGACGAACGCATCTTGGTCCAAATTTCTTATGAAACAAATCATTCAAAGGATCATTCTCCAGTATTGGTATAGTCACATTGGCATGATCGCCATTTATGAGCAGTTTAACTGTTCCATGATGATCATCAAGATCCACTCTAGGATCAATGAATGGGCATAAATATCCTATCATTATTATTCCAATAATGTGCTTGTTATCCACATCTGTTCCTACGTCATAAATCCCTGTTGCTAACCGCATAGGTGCACCATCTGTTGCTAAACTCGCGTAAAAATGAACATTATGAACTTCAATGGGAAAAGGATGAACTGGAACATTTTTGCGACTCAACAATAATTCTGCAAGAAGAACACGGATGAAAATAAATAAGTTTTCTATAGGACGCCACAAGAATACGTCACTCATTAACGAAACATAACTAAAATAAAGAAATATATTTTTATGTGAAATAGCTTAGAAACTTATGATATGGTAATGGGCAATTGAGAGTAGCCTTTAGATTCGATGTCCTGCTTGTTTATTGGTGTTTTATTATAGGTTTAAGATTAATTTAGTATGCTATTCGTTTACCTATGACAAAAGCTACATCAGACAATAGTTTTTATGCATAAAATACCTGTTGTTTGAAGACAATTAAATATTAAGTTTTGAAAAAGAATCTATTTTCATACCCTCTTTCTAATTTGTGATATTAGCAAAGGCAAAGTAATTGTTAGGAGGAATTAAAAAGAACTGCTTTAAAACCCTGCCACGTTTCCCCATTATTCAGTTTATACTGGTATCCATCTCGTCCTGGTTTGTCTTACTGGCATTATTAATGCACCTTTGATTATAAATAATAATATATTTACCAACTGGCTTGGCGAAAATCAGTAGTGTGAAAAACAGAGTACCCATCGCAATCCTCATTTTCTTTTTTTAAAAAAAAGGAACCAACCAATAAGGAATCTCGATTACGGTGTAACTAATGAATATTCTAAAAAATGTTTCAGTGAAGATTAAACGGGTGATTATTTCATAATTTAATCTTTATTATTTCTATTTCGTTAATCATTTTTTATACACTTAAGTCCAGAAAAAAATCAAATCAACGACATTATGTGTAGAATTAAAAAATAAATAAAGAAGTTATTACAGTATATGCATAAATCAGTAATGTGATGTAATCGCGCGTTCACAACTCTAGATTTTTATTTTCTAATATAAAAAATATCAACGATTTAAAGAGGTATTATTAAAAAAATTCTTAAGGATAAGGTTTTATCACTTTTTGAATAAATAATTGATAAACAATAATTTGCAATTCAAAGCGTTTGAAATTAGAAAAATAAATTTATTGTACGATTAAAAAATGTCTACTACCTTCTACTTCATTTAAAAAGAAAAATTTTCAATTACCAAGAATCGTGGTATTAAAACGTTTTTAGACTTAACCATTAAAAATTCCATTATTTCAAGCCAATTCGAATCATATATAAATAAAAAATTTCTTAACCCAGAAGATTAATATACTACGAAAGGCGATGAATTATCCAAAATTACATGAATTTTAAACCAAAATCTAGAATTTTTAACTTAAAAAGAATAATTTTAAACTAGAACTAATAAATTGAATGTTTTAAAGTCGAAGCCTCTTGAATTATATATTTTGAAATTATTATCACATATAGAAAAAAAATTAATTAGAATTATTTAGACGAATTTTTCTAATATCAAAAACTAAATTCATAGCCGTTTCTACCAATAAAAATGGAAAAATTTCCAATTCTCAACCTTCAAAATTAAATTATTCTGAATAAGCTTTCTGAATAAAAATTAAGTTTCAGTGAAAAACGTACCGAATTAACAAATTTGTGCTAAGAAACGTTGAAAAATAAACGAGTCAAAATTTTGTTTGAAACTGAAAAATTTTAGTTGCCAATAAATGTGGGATTAACACATTTTTATACTCAAATTCTTTAGAATTTCAATTATTCTAAGTGAATCTGAATAGTCAAAAAAAAAAAGTTAAAATTGTTAAGTATACATTTAAAAATATTAAACATTTCAATTTTAATTGCAAAATCAAAATTGAGGGATAAGAAAAATTGAAATTTTAGCGTTCAAAATGAAACTTCAGAATACTAAAATTATAACTATGTAAAATTAAATAAATAATTCAGTTACTGCGGTATCATTTTCGTATAAATTAATTTTGCTCTATTTTTATTTCAAATAAGAGTATTCTCAACATTTTATTCGAAATCTTTTAATTTTCAACGAATTATTTAAAATTGCTATTCATCCTTGAAATTTTTCAATAAATATCTTTCAATTTCAAACGATTATCATTTCTTTGAAATCTGCAACTAAAAATTGGACAATTTTAAGATGTTACATTGAAAATTGAAAATTAGAAATTGAGAAAAAGAATGCGAAATAAGATTGATACACATATACGATTCTGATCTTAAAAATTGTAGAATATTATGCCTTTCAATTTGGAATTGTTTTTTAGGTTGAGTTCCAAATGCTTAATATTTTGGACCATTCAATTTTCGATACCTACTTATTAAATCTTTCTATTTTTAATCCTTGAATATGAAAAATGTTTATTTTGTTCTTTCATTGTTTGAACCCCATTTTTCAGGAATTTAATTCAAATGCTTTAAATTACAGTTTAGAATATGAAAATTTAACATTATCAAATATAAAACCATCAAGGCTTTCAATGTGAAGTTTTAAAAAATTTAGTAGTGAAATTTTCCCGATATTTTTAATATTTGAATTTAAAACTTCACCATCGTGAAACTTGAATATTTATCATATCGTGTAGAATCAAATGACATTTAAAATCATTGGGTAGATTTTTTATCCAAAAATGTGATTTCAGTAAAAAAAGCACTGTTATTTTCATCGTTGAATATTTAGAAATTCCAAGCATCGTTTCAAAAATTGAAGCATTCCTAATCTAAGATCTTGACACTAAGTTTTTAAAAATAATTGATCCTTAAATTTTGCGTCATGATTTTAAAAATTCAATTAAATTGATCTGAATATCAAAATTGAGAACTTAAAAATCAATGGTAGGGCGATAAGAATTCCACTAATTATCTATTAAGTGAGTAAAGAGTTCTTATCTTTTTATTTTGGATAAATAACTTTGAAATATACGTTATGCTTGTGAAGGTTGCGTAGCCTATTAACAAGTTTTTTTTTATTTGCCAAGTATCCTATTTTTATCATCCCCTTTCAATTAATATATCAGCCTTAAATAAATTTCCGTATATTCCCTAAACAGTTGGTCGTTCTCCACTAATCGAGTTAGTAGAATTACACTTATAATTAATTAATAATGCACCTTAAATTATAGGTTTATTCACCAGCATGGTTAGTGAAAATTACTAACGTGAAACACAGAATACCCATTACAGTCCTTATTTTCTCGGAATATGTAAAGGAAACAAAGTTATGAAGAATTTCGGTGAGAGTGCATCAAAAGAATATTATTCAAAGTGTTTCAGTAAATATTATACTAGTCGTTATCTCACACGTCAACATAAATCATTTGTATTTGATTATTCTGTTTTTCTCACATAAAAGTCGATAAAAATTCACGACGATGAAATAAAAACTGTTAAATTAGAGGCCGCATCACTTAAATTAAAGTTTAAATCCCTCGAAATCTCCCTCAATAATCAGGAGCAAGCTTCCCTTCAAAGGACTCTTGAAATACATGGATAACCAATCAAATCAAACGAGGACCTTCCGTTATTGATTGCTTTAATCGCTACGGCGCTAGATGTACCTTGTGATAAAAAGGACCTCATCAATTTTTACCAGACTCGTAAGGTTATTCCATCCAAACGTTCGTTTGCCCCTATTAGTGTCGCTAAGTTCAGTCGACAGAGCGCAAGGAACAAATCCATTCAGCAGCGGATTAAGAAAAGAGATTTCTCTTTGGTTGACATTGGCTGGGCAGATAATAAAAAACATTTCATTTTCATTCAGGAGTCCCTGACGCCTTTCAATCAGACGATCTACTCCTTGGCCCTCAAACTCAAAAGGCAGAACAAACTCAAGTACTTTTGGTTTGCAGGGGAAAAGAAATTCTGTCTAAAGGAGGATGGGTCCCCTAGGATTTGTTTTACCTCGCTTCAACATGTCGACGAACTGAAATAGCAAGTAGTCTTTCTTCGAATTAGATTTGTAATTGTTCACGGCGATATTTGGTAAATATTCTCTTAAGCTTAATCTTTATCAATTTTCATAACCATGCATTTTATTTTATATTAGTATTACTGATCTTATTTTATTGACCATCTATACCGATTTTTGTTTCAGTTACAATATATTACGTAAGACACCAGATGTTCTTTGAAATCGTGAAATTTTCTGTCTTGGAGAGGCCCTCTTTTATGTCCTTCTTACCCTCTCAATGTACTTGACTTATTATTTCAACGGATACTCTGTCGATTTGCCACATAAATGTTCAGTCTCTATTGATCCTTCATCCAGAATTTAAATATTATTTCAGCTCGCAGTCCTATCAGATCATAGCTGTTTCTAAGACGTAGCTGATCCCCAACTATCCCTCTAGTTCAGTTGCTCTTACTAAGAACACCCTATTTCGTAGAGACAGAGATGCCAGGAGGGGAGCGTGGAATATGCCTTTCTATGAGAGCTTAAGGAGTGTTGTGGTACGGTTGACTCCATTATCAACAAAAACCGTCAACTGAATTCCTTTTTATGGAGCTTAGGTCCACAAAAGACAGTGCTTTGGTGGGTGTAATCTACGAACCTCCGAACGCCTCCTTTGGAAAAGATCTAGAGTCAGAAACCTTTGCACACATTTCTAATTACAACATTATCCTTACATGTGATTTCAACACTGATCTATACTCAACAAAAAGCCAAACTAAATATTTGATGTCCTTAGTGCATGCATCAGGACTGTCAATAGTTTCCCATACCTTCACACATCATGCAGACCGATTGAGCTCTCGGATAGATCTTATGATGGTGAATGACCTCGAAAAGGTTTTCCCCATTCGAAGCATCGCATTTCCTTTTTTTTCCAACCATGTCTATATTCATATCAATTCTAAATTCACTAATAATTTTACTGTTAGCACCCTTTAAAATCCAATACGCAATATCTCAAACGTAAATGAATCTGACTTTATTGACCACCTTCCACCACATTAATGGAACAAAATTCATTTTGAGCAGGATGTCGATACTAAGAACACTCTGCTGTCTTCATTTTTGACTTCAGCTTGTGATCAATTTGCGCATCTTCACGTTTCTCATTTTGTGAACGGAAAATCTTGCCCCTAAATCACTTCTGATGTCAGGATACTGATAAACGAAGGTGACAATAAACATTGTGCAACCAAAATTCCGTGACGCCTATAATCAGTACAACTTCGACTCGATTTAAAACTGGAAGAAGAATAAGAATGTATTGCTCCTTTTAAGGTGACTGAGGTTGAACTTTATCAAGTGTGCTTCCCCAGACTTTTTGTGGTAACGTTCTCTTGAAAACTTTTAAAAACCTGCCGCTTCCTTAGGCAGTTTCGCTTACCCTAAAAGTACTCCCCCACGTTCTCTTGATGACACTAACTTTTTCTTCTCGAACATCAATCCTGAATATTGTCTGAAAAAAAATGAGGTAACTTCCTTAACGCAAGAGAAATTGTTGGATTTTCTATTCATATGATCATTTTTCCTGTACTCCTGATCATTTACGATTTTTTCATTCAGGTTGAGATATTCCCTTATCCATGCAAAAAGACTGTTATTCGATTAATTGCAAAAGTTTCCAACCCTATCTCTTCCAAGATTTTCGCCCTATCTCCATTATAAATGCAATCTCTAAACCACTAGAACGGATTGCCAATCATCATTTAACGGATTACATTATTTCCAACAACCTTATTGATCCGCTACAGTCCGGCTTTTGTACAGGATACAGCACTATTTCAGGGTCACTCAAAGTTACTACTCATATTAGACTGGCTATGGATAGAAGGAAGATTACGGTCGTTCTCCTATCAGATTTTTCCTAGGCATTCAATATGGTGGACCATCAACGCCTATTACTGAAGAAGGAGCGGTGTCCCTCAGGGTTCCATCCTTGCCCCTATCTTATTCAATATCTATATTTCTTATCTTGTATGTGAATTGAAATAATGTAACTACCATGAATATGCAGATGATTTTGAATTATACATTTCGGGACCTATTTCCTTCCCGGAGCGATAACTGAGTTGTGTATAAGAAGATATTTATTGTGTGGTAAACTGGGATTCGGACAATGGATCAGGTCTTAACCCTAGTAAAACAAAGGAAATCACGATAGGGCCTTCAACATCACCATCTTATGAGGAGCTAGGCACCCTACCTCCATTATACGTTAATGGACTTGACATCCCCCTTATCAAATTGGTTTCGAATCTGGGCCTGATACTAAATCGAAAATTGTCTTGGAAGAAGTTGATATGTGAAATGTTTAGGAAAACTTTTGAAATCCTTTAGCAACTGAATAAAAACAAAAATTCCCTTCTTACTTCCACTCGAATTCTCCTCGTAAAAAGCCTCGTCCTTCCGATTTCCGATTACGGCTGTTAAGTGTATAACGGCATTACTGATGTCCTCAATTTGAAAGTCGAGCGTTTCCTCAATGCATGCATTAGATTCATTTACAACATTCTTAAGAGTGAATATATAACACAATACTGCGAAAAAGCTGGATTTTTTAAATTTAGTTAAGAGAAGATAATTCTTTATGGGCAACCTGATAAAAAATGGTGATGAAAAATTAAGCTCCTCAGTACCTTCACAATTTTTTCCATTTTATAGTCATAAAACTTTCTTCCTAATTCAAATACCCGAAGTGAAAAACAGTACTTAGGATTCCTTCGCACCGAACATGTAAACTTCAACGTTCATTTATTGTAAGAGGTGCTTGTCTTTGGAACAAATTACCATCTAGCTTGGAAAATGCTCCGTCATTATATCATTTCAAGCATGACCTTTCTACACATCTATATTCAATCAGCAAAAGCCCACCACTGCTATTAATAATCGTATGAGACCGATGAATCAAATAGAATTAAAAACTTTTGTTGACAGAGCTTGAGACATTAAAGGATTTTAGCATTTGTAGAAGTAACTTATGGTTAACCATATCTGAAGCCTTCGAAAAAACAAACTGGTCAACAATCGTCACCTCCTTTCTATTCATTGATAATTTAAGATCCGTCGTTACTTTAAAGGCAGTAGTATAAGTTCGTTGCTTGACCCGAAAAGCTGATTGCTTCATATCAACGGCTTTAGTGGTTTCAGGAAATTTAGAAAGTTGGAGCTGAATAATTCTTCCAGTGATTTAGATAGTGCACATAGTATGGAAATTGCCCGAAAGTCTTTCGCAAGAGTAGGTTTAGAGATTTTGGGAACTGGGCAAATAACAACCTTTTCCAGATTTGAAGCAAATACCAACTTGTACGAAAGCGTTATAAACATTCAAGAGATAAGGGAAGATAACACAAGCCGACAAATTTTAAAGCTAGAGACCAGGCCTAACATTTTCGAAGGATTTTGATGCGCTCAATCCGAATCCGAGCTCAAAATTGCTCCTGTATATATCCTAACCTAAAAGTGCAAAAAACGCGTTTTTTTAGCTGTTTTTGAGGTTATGTAACCGAACAAAAAACATGTCTACCACAAAAGCTAATATGGAATTTGAAAGTACTAATCTTCCTCTTTCGAACCTACTTGTATTTATTAGGATATCTTTATCTTTCACCAAAATATTGTAATTTGAAATTTTTTATTAGAGCGTTTTAACCCATTAACGCTGAGGTGTTCAGATTTATACAACGCATTCTCTATTGCTGACGGTACGATATTTTTT
>JAABKJ010011034.1:0-10836 GCA_011634705.1 Andricus grossulariae
CAAAACAGTTGAATTTTCAAGATAAACGGACGAATTTTCTACAAAAAAGATTAATTTTCAATCAGTTGAACTTCCGACCAAGAAATTAAATTTTGGCATAAAAAAAATTCTTATTATCAAAGTAGTTCAATTTTCAACCAAAGAGATGCTTTTTCCACTAAAATTATGAATCTTCAAAAAAAGAATAAATTAAAAAAAAAAAAACAGTTTAACTTTCAACCAGAGTTGAATTTTTGACCTAAAAAGACCTAAAATTTTCGATTATCAAAAAATGTAATAATTGATGTTTCAACAAAAACCAGTTATTTTAAATTGTTTAATTTTCAACCAGAAGGATTCGTTTTCTACTAATAAATAATTTTAAACAAAATATAGCTAAAAAGTCATAGCAAAACTGAAGATTAAAAAAAACGCAACTATCTAGCATTGCTCTTAGAGAAGATAAATAATAATAATTTGTTTAAAAAAGTATTTTTGTTAAATTGAATTATTAATTTCCTCATACTAATTGAAAAGTGGATAAAAGGTGGATATTTATATAAAAAAACTGCTACTTTCTAGCATTACTCTATAAGAGAATATCGTGATAAATAATATTAAATTGTTTAAACAATAATTTATGTAAAATTCAATCAATTATTGGTTGGCTCTAACTAAAAAGTTGATAATAAGTTGAAAAATTCGGGACGAATTGGTTGAAAATTTTATTATTTTGTTGAAAATGTAACTATTTTGTTTAAAAGTCATCTTTGGTAAAAAATTCCACTGCTTGGTTTAAATTTGAACTATTTTGTTGAAAATTAATTTTTTGATTGAAGATTTATCTCTTTCGTGTAAAATTTAACTATTTAATTTATAGAAAATTAATATTTTTGGTTAAAACGTCATCTTTTGGGTTAAATTCTTTTGTTGAAAATTCGTATTTTTTGGTTGAAAAATCAACTGAATATTTTAAAGTTTAACTACTTTTTAAAAAAATGGCTACAATTGATTCATCATTTTCGCTTGAAAATTCAACAATTTAGTAGAAAATTAAATTATTTAGTTGAAAAGTAACATTTTTAGTTGAAAATTCAACTATTTTTGTATAAATTCGTCTTTTGGTAGAAAATTCGTAATTTAAGGTAGAAATAGTACTTTTCATTTTGGTTTTATTTATCGAAAATACTATGAAAAAAGTCGAAAATTTCAATTTTTAGCCAAACTACGCAAAATATGGGGAAATTTTTTTAACTGAAAATTTAAAAAATTCTATTTTTGGTGACGAATCAAAAATTTCGAAGATTCAACTATTTTTTGGAAAATTCGCCCTTTTGGGTTTATGGTATAATTTAACTTGAATTAATTAACTAATTAATAATTAACAGCGAAAATTTCCCTAATATTTTTATTGAAAATTTAACTATATCATTTCTGATTAAAAATTGATCTTTTTAGTTAAAAAATTCAACTACTTGGTTAAAAATTTATGTAAGTTGTTGAAAATTTGTCTTTCTTCGTAAAAAATTAATCTTTTTAGTTGAAAATTGAACTGCTTTGTTGATACTCCCCCATTTTGGGGTAAAAATTAAGTTTTTCAACTGAGAATTCAACTATTTGGATGAAACTGAACTTTTTTGTTAAAATTTCATATCTTTGTTATACAGAAATTCAACTATTCGGTTGGAAAATCGTCTTTTTTAGTTTAATTCAACAAAATAAAAATTCGTTTTGTTTGGAAGATAATTTTTTAAACCGTAAATTTTGAAAATTCCATTTTTGTTTAAAAAAATCTTTGTTAGTTGAAAATTCAACGATTTTGGTAAAAATTCGTCTTTTGGTAGAAAATTCATGATTTATGGTAGAAAAATCATCTTTCAGCGTTGAAAATGAACTTTTTTGTCAAACTCAACTTTTCGGGTTGAAAGTCAATTATTTTTTTGAAATTTCGTCTTTTTGGATTGGAAATTCATCTTTTATGGATCATATGTAATTTTTTTGTTTTTTGTTTTAATCATGTCATTTTCTGCAATTCCATGTAATCTCTTTTAATCTCATGCAATTCTATAATCTCGTAATCTGGTGTACACGTAAAATCGAAGTGGTTGTTAGCCCCTCGAAATTTCGTCTCAAAAAATTATTCAAGAATTTTTTTTTACACATGTAGTTGAAATTAATTTCCAGGAGGTTGGAGGCTGATCTGAATGAGGATAAAAGAAAATGTATGCATCCGAGGGCTCACCTTGACATTCGGAAATTTATTGCGTGCTGCGAGATCGACTTAAGGCGTTTTATGACCGACCCAACTTACATAATTAATAATTCGATGCAAATTTAACGCAGCGAATTATAAGGGTACAAAAATAAGGCTACTAAAGGCCAGAGAAAAAAAGGCGAGTTGGCCGCAGTTCGTGTTCGCCAACTTCACTTTAGAAGAGCCTCTGCGAATTTTTAATTGAGCTTTTTCTGTTGATGCATTATTTCTCTTAACGAGAAAACTTTCTGGACTCGAATCTACTCTAATGAAATATATAATGTAAATTATTATTGTGAAATTCGTTTCAGACTTCACAGCCCAAAATGCTTTCAAAAAAGGAGAAATAGGCCGATTTTTTCAAGAAAATAGGGGAATAGTGGGAGAATAAATTCAACAGATTTCAGGAAAATTTCACAAAGATTTCAATGATTTCACAAAGATTTAAATAATTTCCCAAAAATTTTGAAGCTTTTGCAAAGATTTTCGATAGATTTGAAATATTTCAATAATTTTCCAAAGATTTCACAATGAATTTGGATAGATTTTAAAGATTTCATAATTACTTCAATTATTTTACAAAAATTTCTGATAGATTTCAAAGATTGCACAAAGTTTTCAATGATTTCCGAAAGATTTCAGAGATTTCACAAAGATTTCAAATATTTTGCAAAGATTTCATATAGACTACAAATATTTCATGAAAATTTCAGATATAGTTTTCAAAGATTTCACAGATTTCGCAAATATTACCTGATATTTCAAAAAAATTACGCAAAGGTTTTTCAAAGATTTCAAAAATATTTCACAAAGATTTGAACAATTTCCCGAAGATTTAAAAAATGTCACAAAATATTTCGCAAAGATTTTGGATAGATTTAAAAGATTTCACAAATATATCAATAATGTCACAACAATTTTCGACAGATTTCAAAGTGTGCTCAAAGATTTCAATGATTTCCCGAAGATTTTTAATATTTAGTAAAGATTTCGGATAGATTAAACAGATTTCACAAATATTATCACATATTTTGAAAATATTTCAAATAGTTCGGATAGATTTTTTCACAAAGATTTTGGATAGATTTTAAAGATTTCACAAAGATTTAAACTATTTCACAAAAATTTCAGATAGATTTCGAAGAGTGCACAAATATTTCAATGATTTCCCAAAGATTTCACAAAGATTTTAGAGATTTCACAAAGATTTCAAATATTTCGCAAAGGTTTCATATAGATTTCAAATATTTCATAAAAATTTCAGATATAGTTTTCAAAGATTTCACTGATTTCTCAAATATTACGTACTATTTCAAAAAAAATATACAAAGGTTTTTCAAAGATTTCAGAAATATTTCACAAAGATTTGAACGATTTCCCAAAGATTCCACAAAGATTTCAGAGATTTCACAAAGATTTCAAATATTTCGCAAAGATTTCAGATAGATTTTAAAGAGTGCACAAAGATTTCAGTGACTTCACAAAGATTTCCAAGGATTTTACAATGATTTTAATTATTTGCCAAAAATTTCAGAGATTTCACAAAGTTATCAAGTATTTCGCAAAGATTCCAGATAGATTTTAAAGATTGCACAACATTTTTATTGATTTCCAAAAGATTTCTCAAATATTTTAATTATTTGACAAATATTTCAGCGATTTTACAAAGATTTCAAATATTTCGCAAAGATTTCATATAGATTTAAAATATTTCATAAAAATAGAGCATAAAGATTTCAAAGATTTCGCAAACATTTCAAATATTTCGCAAAGATTTCATATAGATTTCAAAGATTACACAAAGTTTTCAATGATTTTCCAAAGATTTCAGAGATTTCACAAAGATTTCATATAGAATAAAAATATTTCATTAAAATTTCAGAATTATACCAAAGAGTGCACAAAGATTTCAATGACTTTCCAAAGATTTCACAAAGATTTTATTTGCCAAAGATTTAAGAGATTTCACAAAGTTTTCAAATATTTCTCAAAGATTTCAGATAGATTTTAAAGAGTGCATAAATATTTCAATGATTTCCCAAAAATTTCAGCGATTCAATAAAGATTTCAAATATTTCGCAAACAATTCAGATAGATTTCAAAGATTAGAAAAAGGTTTTCAATGATTTCCCAAAGATTTCAGAGATTTCACAAAGAATTCAAATATTTTGCAAAGATTTCACATAAATTAAAAATATTTCATAAAAATTTCAGATAGACACCAAAGAGAGCACAAAGATTTCACAAAAATTTCCCAGAATTTTACAAAGATTTTAATGATTTCCCAAAGATTTCAGAGATTTCACAAAGTTTTCAAAGATTTCACAAAGATTTCAGATAGATTTCAAATATTTCACAAAAATTTCAAATTTTTCGCAAAGATTTCATATACATTTAAAATATTTTATAAACATTTCAGATAGATTTCAAAGAGTACACAAAGATTTCAATGACTTTCCAAAGATTTCACAAAGATTTCCGGGATTTTACAAAGATTTCAATTATTTACCAAACATTTAAGAGATTTCACAAAGTTTTCAAATATTTCGCAATGATTTCATATAGATGACAAGTATTTTATAAAAATTTCACATAGATTTCAAAGAGTGCACAAAGATTTCAATGACTTTATAAATGTTTCCAAGGATTTTACAAAGATGCTAATTATTTAAAAAAGATTCAAGAGATTTCATTAAGATTTTCAAGATTTCACAAAGATTAAAAATATTTCGCAAAGATTTCATATAGATTAAAAATATTTCATAAAATTTTCAGATTGATACCAGAGAGTGCACAAAGATTTCACTAAATTTTCAAAGATTTCACAAAGATTCTCAAGGATTTTACAAAGATTTTAATTATTGACCAAAGATTTCAGAGATTTCACAAAGTTTTCAAATATTTCACAAAGATTTTATATCGAATTTAAAGAGCGCACAAAGATTTCAATGGTTTCCCAAAGATTTCATTAAGATTTCAAAGATTTCACAAAGATTTCAAGATTTCACAAAGATTTCAAACATTTCGCAAAGATTTTATATAGATTACAGATATTTTCTAAAAATTTCAGACAGATTCCAAAGAGTACACAAAGATTTCAATGACTTTACAAAGATTTCATAAAGATTTCCAAAGATTTTACAAAGATTTCAATTATTTACTAAAGATTAGAAGATTTCACAAAGTTTTCAAATATTTCACAAAAATTTCATATAGATTTTGAAGAGTGCACAAAGATTTCAATGATTTCCCAAAGATTTCAAATATTTAGCAAAGATTTCGGATAGTTTTAACAATTTCACATATATTATCAAACACTTTTGAAATATTTCAAATATTTTAAATAGATTTTTTCCCAACGATTTTGGATAGATTTAAAAGATTTCACAAAGATTTCAATTATTTCCCAAAAATTTCAGAGATTTCACAAAGATTTCAAATAATTCGCAAAGAAATCAGATATATTTCAAAGATTGCACAAACTTTTCAATGATTTCCCAAAGATTTCAGAGATTTCACAAAGATTTCAAATATTTCGCAAAGATTTCATATAGAATTAAAATATTTCATAAAAGTTTCAGATAGATACCAAAGAGTGCACAAAGATTTCAATGACTTTTCAAAGATTTCACGAATACTTCCAGAATTTCACAAAGATTTTAATTATTTTCCAAAGATTTGAGAGATTTTACAAAGTTTTCAAATATTTCTCGAAGATTTCAGATAGATTTTTAAGAGTGCACAAATATTCCAATGATTTCCCAAAGATTGCAGAGATTTGACAAAGATTTCAAATATTACGCAAAGATTTCATATACATTAAAAATATTTCATAGAAATTTCAGATAGACACCAAAGAAAGCACAAAGATTTCGCAAAAATTTCCAAGTATTTTACAAAGATTTTAAAGATTTCCCAAAGATTTCAGGGATTTTACCAAGTTTTTACATATTTCACAAAGATTTCAGATGGATTTTAAAGAGTGCACAAAGTTTTTGATGACTTCCCAAAGATTTCACAAAGATTTCAAATATTTCGCAAAGATTTCAGATAGCTTTTCAAGAGTGCACAAAGATTTCATATAGATTTAAAATATTTCATAAAAATTTCAGATGGATACCAAAGAGTGCACAAAGATTTCAATGACTTTCCAAAGATTTCACAAAGATTTCCAAGAATTTTACAAAGATTTTAATTATTTACCAAAGATTTCAGAGATTTCACAAAATTTGCAAAGATTTCTCAAAGATTTCAGATAGATTTTAAAGAGTGCACAAATATTTCAATGACTTTCCAATGATTTCAGCGATTTCACAAAGTTTTCAAATATTTCACAAAGATTTCAGATATTTTTTAAAGAGTGCACAAAGATTTAATTGATTTCCCAAAGATTTCAGAGATTTCACAAAGATTTCATACAGATTTAAAATGTTTTATAAAAATTTCAGATAGATTTCAAAGAGTGCACAAAGACTTCAATGACTTTCCAAAGATTTCACAAAGATTTCTAAGGATTTTACAAAGATTTTAATTATTTACCAAAGATTTCACAAAGTTTTCAATTATTTCACAAAGATTTCATATAGATTTAAAATACTTCTTAACAATTTCAGATAGATACCAAGGAGTACACAAAGATTTCAATGACTTTCCAAAGATTTCAAAAAGATTTTCAAGGATTTTACACAGATTTTAATTATTTCCCAAATATTTCACAACGATTTCAAATATATCACAAAGACCTCATATTCATTAAAAATATTTCATAAAAATCTCAGATAGATACCGGAAAGTGCACAACGATTTTAATTATTTTTCAAAGATTTCACAAGGATTTCCAAGCATTTTACCAAGATTTTAATTATTTACAAAAGATTTCAGAGATTTCACTAAGTTTTCAAATATTTCGCAAAGGTTCCAGATAGATTTTAAAGATTGCACAACGTTTTTAATGATTACCCAAAGATTTCTCAAAGATTTTAATTATTTCACAAATATTTCAGAGATTTCACAAAGATTAAAAATATTTCGCAAAGATTTCATATAGATTAAAAATATTTCATAAAAATTTCAGATTGATACCAAAGAATGCACAAAGATTTCAGTGACTTTCCAAAGATTTCACAAAGATTTCAAAGAATTTTACAGACATTTTAATTATTTCTCAAAGATTTAAGAGATGTCACAAAGTTTTCAAATATTTCGCAGAGATTTCAAATCAATTTTAAAGATTGCACAACGTTTTTAATGATTCCCCAAAGATTTCTCAAAGATTTTAATTATTTCACAAATATTTCAGGGATTTCACAAAGATTTGTATATTTCGCAAACATTTCATATAGAATTAAAATATTTAATATAAATTTCATATAGATACCAAAGAGTGCACAAATATTTCAATGACTTTCGACAGATTTCTCAATGGTTTCCAAGGATTTTACAAAGATTTTAATTATTTACCAAAGATTTCAGAGATTACACCAAGTTTTCAAATACTTGGCACGGATTTTAGATAGATTTTAAAGATTGCACAAAGTTTTTAATTATTTCCCAAAGATTTCACAAAGATTTCAAAGATTTCACAAAGATTTCAAAGATTTCGCAAAGAAATCAGATAGATTTCAAGGATTGCACAAACTTTTCAATGATTTCCCAAAGATTCCAGAGATTTCACAAAGATTTCTAATACTTCGCAAAGATTTCATATAAATAAAAAATATTTCATAAAAATTTCAGATAGATTTCAAAGAGTGCACAAAGATTTCAATGACTTTATAAGGGTTTCCAAGGATTTTACAAAGATGCTAATTATTTACAAAAGATTTCAGAGACTTCATTAAGATTTCAAATATTTCGCAAAGATTTCATATAGATTAAAAATATTTCATAACAATTTCAGATTGATATCAAAGAATGCAGAAAGATTTCATTGACTTTCCAAAGATTTCACAGAGATTTCCAAGAATTTTATGAAGATTTCAATTATTTACTCAAAGATTTCAGAGATTTCACAAAGTTTTCAAATGTTTCGCAGAGATTCCAGATAGATTTTGAAGATTGCACAAAGTTTTCAATGATTTCCCAAAGATTTCACAAAGATTTCCAAGGATTTTACAAAGATTTAAATTATTTACTAAAGATTTCAAAGATTTCACAAAGTTTTAAAATATTTCACAAAGATTTTAAATAGATTTTAAAAAATGCACAAAGATTTCAATGATTCCCCAAAGATTTCGCCAAGATTTTAATTATTTCCCAAATATTTCCGAGATTTCACAATGATTTCAAATATTTCGCAAAAATTACATTTAGATTAAAAATATTTCATCAAAATTTCGGATCGATACCAAAGAATGCACAAAGATTTCAGTGACTTTTCTAAGATTTCCAATAAATTGACAAAGATTTTAACTATTTACCAAAGCTTTCAGAGATTTCACAATAATTTCAAATATTTCGCAAAGATTTCATTTAGATTAAGAATATTTCATCAAAATTTCGGATCGATACCAAAGAATGCACAAAGATTTCAGTGACTTTTCAAAGATTTCCAATAATTTGACAAAGATTTTAATTATTTTCCAAAGCTTTCACAAAGATTTTAATTATTTCCCAAATATTTTAGAGGTTTCACAAAGATTCCAAATATTTCCAAAGATTTTAAAAACATTTCTAAATATTTTACAAAGATTTTAATTATTTACCAACGATTTCAGAGATTTCATAAAGTTTTCAAATGTTTTGCAAAGATTCCAGATAGATTTTAAAGATTGCACAAAAACTCCTCAAAGATTTCTTTAAAATTTTAATTATTTCCCAAATATTTAAGAGTTTTCGCAAAGATTTTATATATATTTAAAATATATCATAAACGTTTCAGATATATACCAAAGAGTGCACAAAGATTTCAATGATTTCCCAAAGCTTTCACAAATATTTTAATTATTTTCCAAATATTTCAGAGATTTCACGAAGATTTTAAATATTTCCGAAGATTTCCAAGGATTTTACAAAGATGTTAATTATTTACCAAAGATTTCAAAGATTGCACAAATTCGGCAATGACTTCCCAAAGATTTCATCAAGATTTCAAAAATTTCACAAAGATTTCCAAGATTTCACAAAGATTTTAAATATTTTGCAAAGATTTCATAAAGATTAAAAATATTTCATAAAAATTTCAGATAGATTTCAAAGAGTGCACAAAGATTTCACATAGATTTCCACGGATTTTACAAGGATTTAAATCTTTTTTTCACATTTTTTCTTTAATAGATTTTTCTGTTTTATATGGAAATTATGGTAAAAATCAGTTTTAATAAAAGACGTTTCTCACCATATCTTGTTTTTTTGCTTCGTAGAGGTCTTACTATTATTTTCACAAGAACTCATTAAAAGCCTACGTTCATCTTCGCAATCACGAAAATTGGGACAATCTCTGACAACTTAAGACAATGATAAAGTCGGTTGATAAACACGTTAAGGATGTGTTAATGTTATCTCAAGTTCAAAAATGAGTAATATTAAACATTATTTATAAAATTCAAGAAAATATTAACATTGTTAATTTTAACTAATTTTGAAAGAGAACCGAAGGCGAAGTTTATAAAAAAAATATATTTCAATTAAAATTGTTTATTTAACATTAGTTACTTGAAGTTTTTTCTTTTTTCTTTCTCTTCAGGCAAATTCGCCATTCTCATTTAATCCTAATGTTGTAGGGCTCATTTTATTCCTTTCAAGATTCTCTACAAATTTTTTTGAACTTTTTTATTTGAAAAGTTTTATTTATAAATTACGCTGAGAAGAAAATTGCTTTGTTAAATCAACAAAAACATTTTGTTGATATCTATGCAAACAAATTTGATTCTTTTTCCATCAGAATTTGGTTATTTTAACGAGTTTGAAGTAGAAAAAATTTTAAAAAGAAAATCAGTAAAAGAAATAAAATATTAAAATTTAAAAAAATAAATAAATAAGTAAAAATAAGAAAGTTCCTTTTCCCATTCAGAAAAACTTAAAACCAAAATTCCCTCTCCTCCAAATCGATAAAAACAAAAAAAATATAAAAAATGTCCCTCTTCCAATTCAGAAAAAATAAAAAATAGTTCAATTTTTAGCCAAATAGTTGAATTTTCAACATTCAAAGATGAATTTTCAACCAAACGATCGAATTTTCAAACAAAAGAGATGAAAAATTAAACTAAAAAAAGTTGCATTTTCAACAAAATAGTTAAATTTTAAAGAAAATGAAATTTTTTAAATATACGTGAATTTTGAACAAAATTGTTGAATTTTGATGCCAAAAAGATGAATCATCTACAAAACCGTTGAATTTTAAACCAGAAAATATTATTTCTTAACAAAAACGATGATTTATTACTGAATAGTTCAATTTAAAAAAAAATCTTCAAACTGTAACCAAATAGTTTAATTTTTTACCGAAATAGTTTAATTTTCAATTGAAAATATGATTTTTTAACTATAAAGTTAGTTTACAATCAAAGATTTTAATTTTCAACTGAAATGAAGAATCTTCAACCAAAAAAAAATTGATTTTTTTCAAGTAGTTCAAATTTAAACCAAGCACTTCATTTTCAACC